>JAOTQJ010164136.1:74538-129675 GCA_025642045.1 Solanum sejunctum | reverse complement strand
TTGTATGACCTTGTTACTACCTCGAGATAACCTTCCCTTCCTCCAAATACTTATCTACAACATAATAGGTGATAAAACTAACATTAATAGACAATATAAATACCTTGGCATCCCAATCACATAAGAAAATAATACATGGGCAGCAAGCGGGTGATTATAAACCTGAACATATTTCTTTAAACTTTCCTGCCCTAATTGTATTTTCTAATACACATTAGCACGTACAAATCATGTACAGCCTATTTTGATGTCATAATAGTCTTACAATAGCCCACAAAGTACATTACATTACAATTCCGTACAATCTGAAAATGGACAGTATAACGTTACCTTCCTTCGCTACATTTCGATGTCGACAACTCCAAACTTATTCCAAATTTAACCAAACTGTTCCAGTAACATTCACACATATAAATAGACCTAAAATAGTCTTAAAATAGGACTTAAGAAGTCATGAAGGACGTGAGCTAATAGCCTTACATACAACAGCCCGCAAGTGCCAATCAGCATGACACTTAAGATAACTCGATAAAACGCGCTTGTTAAATAAAACCAAAATCAGGGCAGCAACCTTAGGGTGACGTTTAGAACTCAAAACATGTTAATAACACCAATTTATCTTCATAATACAACCCACAAACCATATAGAAATCACCAAAACAAGAGATAGATACTAGTTATGCTTGTTGAAATTATTGGACAGCATGCAGGACATAAAGTACAAGATTCTATAGTATAACTAAGGGTGGTCCATATTCTGCCACAGATGCATAGTTTTATTTCAGTTGTTACTTTATATATAGTATATATTGCCATACATACTTAGTACATTATCTCATTCTGATGTCCCTTACGCGAGACCTGTATTTCATACTGCAGGTATAGGTGCTAGTAGATCTTCCTAGTAGAAGTACAGGATATTCAATTGTTGTCACCAAGCTCCAGGTTGCTTCGGGGCTTTGTATATGTCTAGAGATTATGTGTTTTGATTGTATAGTTTGTTGCGGTAGGGCCTATCCCGACCCTTATAAGATGTTTCTCTTTATTTAGAGGCTTTGTAGACTATATAAAGTAATGTTTGGTCATGTCTCATACTTTAAATACCGTGGCCCCAATAGCCTAGTCATATGCATTTCCTTTTGGCTTGTTATCAGCGTTTAACTTCTTAAAGGCATGTCAAACACTGAAACCCCTTATAGTATGTATAGAAAGCACATAGTTCCAGGTGGGTTCTCCCGAGCCTTATTCGCGATGGGTGCCAGTCCACCCTAATGAGACTTTGGGGCTTGACTATATGCTTCCATACATAGTCACCTTCAAATCGGTATATATGCTTGGATACCAAGTTATATGGGTTCTTGCTATTGAATAAAGTTCACGAGTTATTTTATTTCATACGCATTTTATTATTTGTGTAACGTACTCTTTTCATTCTCAAATTGTCTTGTATGATTATGTACATATCACATGCTACATATACAGTCCTATAGCTCCAATATTGTGACCACCAAAAGAACCATCTCAAATGTAATTGAAAGGTAAAGTATATTATTTATTGATGGGTGGTAGCCCGAGGGGTTTACGAAGAACCTAACCAGGGATGATCCTAACAAAAATTTACCACTGATCAGTTGGTCATTTTTTATATGTTGTGCACAAATTACATAGTAAAGGTAAAGTAATATAAAGAACATAAAGTACATGATCTCAAAGTATACCCAAAGGTGGTCTCTAATCTTACACCAACGTATGGTTTTATTTAAGTTGTTTCTTCATGTACAATATTTCTTGCCTTATATATTCAGTACATTAAACCATACTGACGTCCCTTACGAGGGACCTGCATTTCATGCTGCAGGTATATGTGCTAGTAGATCTCCCTAGTAGGAGTACACAATATCCATCTTCTGATACTAAGCTCTAGGTTGCTCCGAGGCTTTGTGTGTGTCTAGAGCTTATATGTTTATATCGTCCAGTTAGTTGAGGCGGGGCTTGTCCCGACCCTTGTCAGATACTTTCTCTTATCTAGAGGCTTTGTAGACTATGTAAATTAAAGTGTGGTCATGCCTAGTACTTAAAACACCATGACCCCAATGACCTAGACATATGTGTTTCCTTTATGGCTTGTTATCACTATATATTCTATTAAAGGCATGCCAAAAATAGAAACCTATCATAACATGTATAAAAAGCGCATAGATACAGGTTAGTTCTCCCGGACCTTATCGGCAACGGGTGTTAGTCTGCCCTAACAAAACTTTGGGGCATGACACCTCAAGAATTCATTGATGAGGTTTACAGAGTTTATAGGAGTTATATTAGATGAGAAGCTAGCGGTGTCAGCCTACCAACTCAATTGGGTGGCTCAAATTTCGTTTGCCCAATGGAAGATGGAGAAGGGGAATGACCATGTCATCTTTTGGGAAGACTTCAAGGTGGCATTTCTCAACCAGTGCTTCCCTCTTGAGCTAATGGAGGCTAAAATGATGGAATTACTGAATCTAAAGCAAGGGTCTATGAGTGTGAGAGAGTATGCCCTCAAGTTCAACCAACTTTCCAAGTATGCTCCACAATTGGTGGCCGATCCAAGGTCTAGGATGAACAAATTTGTGATGGCTGTGTCTAACTTGGTTAATGAGTAGTGTTGGTCTGCCATGTTGATAGGTGATATGGATTTGTCCAGCCTTATGACTTATTCCAAACAATTAGAAGGGGCAAAATTGAGAAAAAAGAAGTGGTGAGACCAAGAGGACCCGTTTTGAAGGTAGATTCCAAAGTCCCAATGGTGGCCGATTTCATCAAGGCCAAGGAACTTCTAATGCTACAAATAAAAGGTTTGGTAATGATAACCCAAGGGTCCAAGGTGGTAGGCTGTGATGCTTAGCTCTACGTACCAAAGGTGTGGTAGAGTCGATAATGTCCTATGTTTGAAGGACACTAATGCTTGCTATGCTTGTGGTGAAGTGGGTCATAAGGTGATGGATTATTCTTGTAATCAAAACAAGGGTAGAGATGGTCGTCCACAAGGCTAAGGTGCAAATGTGGGTCTAAGGGGGAGAGGAGGCCAACAAGGGGGTGCCCAAGGCAAAATCAATTCTATGCTCTCCATGGGAGATAAGGGGTGGATGAGGTAACCAATGTTGTCACCGATATATTAAAAGTTATTTTGATATGTATGCATTGATTGATCCGGGTGGCACTCTTTCTTTTGTTAGTCATTTTGCTACCAAAACGTTTCATGTTAGTCTTGAATTGTTGTGTGAGCCTTATGAAGTGTCTACTCCCATTGGTGCATCCATTGTTGCTAAAAGAGTCTATAGAAATCTTTCCATATTCATTTTGCATAAAAACTTGCCTTCTGATTTTTGTTGAGTTAGATATGGTGGATTTTGATGTCATTCTTGGGATGCATTGGTTGCATGCATATTATGCTTCTATTGATTATAGAAATATATGATCAAATTCCAATTCCCAAATGAACCCATCCTTAAGTGGGAAAGTTGTGATATGGCAGTGAAGGGTAGATTCATTTCTTACATTAAAGCCCAAAAGTTGATTTCTAAGGGGTGCCTCTATCATTTTTTGAGGGTTTCGGGATATGGAGTCCAAATTCCTTCCTATAGAGTCAGTTCCAGTGATTAATGAGTTTCTTGATGTCTTTCCTAATGAACTCCGCAGTGTTTCTCCCGAAAGAAAAATGGATTTTGGTATAGATCTCCTTCCCGATACTCAACCCATTCCTATTACCCCTTATCGTATGGCCCTAGCGGAGTTGAAGGATTGGAAGAGCAATTGAGATATTTATTGGGGAAGGGTTTTATAATCCTAGTCAATGACCTTCGAGTGCACCAATGTTATTTATGAAGAAGAAGAATGGTTCTTTAGGATGTATATTGATTACCGCCAACTTAATAGAGTCACCATCAAGAATAAGTACCCTCTACCAAGGATTGATGATATTTTTGACCAACTTTAAGTGGCTAATCACTTCTTTAAGATTGATCTTTGGTCCGGGTATCACCAATTGAAAGTGAAGAAGTCTAACATTCCCAAGACTACCTTCTGGACTAGGTATGGGAACTTAAAGTTTGTGGTTATGTCCTTTGGGTTGACTACTGCACTAGCCATATTCATGGATCTTATGAATAGGGTCTGGAAACCCTACCTATATTTGTTTATGGTGGTTTTTATTGATGGTATCTTGATCTATTTCCATAGTGAGGAGGAGCATATGGATCACTTGAGGGTGGTGTAGCAAATATTGAGGGAGGAAAAGGTGCATGCTAAATATGAAAAATGTGAGTTTTAGTTGAAAATGGTTGCTTTTCTAGGTCATGTGGTGTCGGGGGATGAAATTAAGGTGGATCCTACGAAGATAAAGGTATTAGAAATTGACCTACATATTTGACTCCATCAGACATTAGAAGTTTCTTGGGTTTGGTGGGTTATTACCAGAGGTTTGTGAATGGGTTCTCTTCTATTGCTTTTCCCAAGACTAAGTTGACCCAAAATAAGGAAACATTTGTATGGACCGATGAGTGTGAAAAAACCTTCCAAACTTTGAAAGATAAGCTTGTCTTTGCTCCTATATTGTCTCTACTGGAAGGTTTGGAAGGGCTTGTTGTGTATTGTGATTCCTCAAAAATTGGTTTGTTGTGTGTTTTGATGCAAAATGGTAAAGTGATAGTTATGCCTCTAGACAACATAAAGGTGCATGAAAAGAATTATCCTACCCATGATCTTAAATTGGCCGCTGTCGTATTTTCTTTGAAAATTTGGCGTCATTACTTGTATGGGTTCCATGTTGATGTGTTCACCGATCATAAAAGTCTCAAATATATGTTTACCACAAAAGATCTCAACTTGAGACTGAGAATGTGGTTAGAGCTTTTCAGAGATTATGATATGAGTGTGCATTCTCACCCAGTAAGGCTAATGTTGTGGCCAATGCTCTAAGTAGGGGAGTCTATGGGTATCCTAGCACATATTGATGATGGTTGTAAAGAGGTTGCTAGAGAGGTCCATCGGTTGGCTAGATTTGGGTTTAGGTTGGAAGAATTGGTTAATAGTATGGTAGTAGTTGTTGATGGTTCTAAATCTTCCTTGATTGAAGAGGTTAAGGCAAAGCAAGATGTTGACCCTATCTTATTGGCGATGAAAGCCTTGGTGAGAGATGGAAAAGTGGAGGTTTTCTCCTAAGGGGGAGATGGTGCTCTTAGGTAACAAGGTAGATTGTGTGTGCCTAGTGTTGATGACTTGAAAAAGAGGATCTTAGATGAGGCTCATAAATCATCCTATTGTATTCACCCTGGTTCTACAAAGATGTATATGGATTTGAGAGAAGTGTATTGGTTGGGTGGTATGAAGACATTGCTAAGTTTGTATGCGAATGTCATAATTGCCAACAAGTGACAACCAAACATAAAGGACGGGTGGCCTAGCCCAAGATATAGAGATTCTTACTTGGAACTAGGAAAAGATCAACATAGATTTTGTGGTTGAGTTGCCTAAGATTAGGATGCATTTTAATTCTATTTGGGTTGTGGTTGATAGAATCGCAAAGTTGGCTCATTTCCAACCTGTTAAAACTACTTATGGTGTTGAAGATTATGCTAAGTTATATATTCACGAGTTGGTTCACGAGTTGGTTTTATTGCATGGGGTTCCTTTGTCTATCATTTCAAATCATGGTGCTCAATTCATTTCTCACTTTTGGAGGTCTTTTTAAAGAGGTCTTGGTACAAAGGTTAAGCTTGGCATAACCTTCCACCCTCAAACGAATGACCAAGCCAAGAGAACTATCCAAACTCTTAAGGATATGATTAGAGCTTGTTTTTTAGAGTTTAAGGGTAGTTGGAATGATCACCTTCCACTCATCGAATTTGCTTACAACAATAGCTACCATTCAAACATTGGTATGGCTCCTTTTGAGGCTCTTTATGGTAGGCATTGTAGGTCCCCAGTTTGATGGTTTGAGGTAGGGGAGATGGACTTGTTTGGTCCAGATTTTGTTATAAAGTCCATGGAAAAGGTGAGGTTGATAAGGGAGATGTTGGGAATAGCTCAAAGTCGACAAAATTCCTATTCCTATGTGAGGAGGAGGAATGTTGAATTTAAGGTTGGTGATTAGGTCTATTTGAATGTCTCACGCATGAAGGGTATGGTTTAATTTAGCAAGAAGGGTAAATTGAGCCCAAGGTTTATGGGTCCTTATAGTGTGTTGAGGAGAATTGGTACGGTAGGCTATGAGTTGGAGTTTCCCATTGATATGCATATTATTCATCCGATCTTCCAAGTATCTATGTTGAAAAAGTTTATGGGTAACCCAAATGCTATTGTACCATTGCATGTTATGGGTGTGGTAGAAGATAATTTGACGTATGAGGAGGTTCTGATAGAAATGTTTTGACAGACAAGTGAAGATGTTGAGAAAAAGGATGTAACTTCCATCAAGGCCCTTCGAGGAATCAACAAGTTGAAAGAGTCACATCCGAAAGCGAGGCAGACATACAAAGGTTAAATCCATATCTCTTCCACTGTACTCAATCATATGGTACTAATTTAAGTCCCCCTATATGATTTCAAGTCCTAATTTTCAACCCTTATGTCACCTTCACTCATTCATGTTTATGTTGACAAGTTCATTGTTATTTTGACTCTTATGTTGAGATATTTCAAAATGGTGTTTAAGTGCATTGGTGCATTCTTATTAGGCTGATTTCTTCATGATTACTTCCCTTATGTATGCTTTTTTGACATTCAGGGACAAATGTTCCCAAGGGAGAGCTATTGAAACACACAAAAAGTGTTCGAAAATATGCCTTGGAAATATCCATAATCATAATTTTTATATATCTCAAAATTTGTGCATGATATAAAAAATCTGACTTCATATTATTTATCAGGGGGAAGAATTGAGTAGGAAATGGGTATAACCCCAATTTTAGAAGACTTGTTGCAAAAAATGAATTTCGCCAACATTTCAATTTTCAAAGAGCATCTGCATTAGCTCTAACGTGGACCTGTCGCAGAGCAGTGTTGTGACTTTCTTAATTTTTATGTTTCTGCCTAACACATTGGGGTCTTGACCACATACTCGTTTATGCGTAAAAACACCTATACTTAATAATTTTCAACTCTATATCACTCAATATACTCTCAAAACCCCCTCCAATACTTAGCCAAATGTTTCATCCAAATTCAAGTATCCCAAGATTTATTCTGGATCTCAAGAACTTTATTCAAGGTTCAAGTTCTCATTCAAATCTTCATTAAAGAAACCCTCAAATTGAGCTATATGGAGTTCTACCATTGGGTCCTTTCACCCATAGTGCCCAACCTCCCTTTTTATGAAAATTGCATATTTTCAAGTTTTTTTTACTTATGGGTATCATTTATTATGATTTATAATTAAAAACTATGTTGGGGTTTTATGAAATATTGAATGAAAATACATTTTTACCTATTTTAAGCTTATACTATGAGATGGTTTGACTATTGCGACTATGCATGTTTTGGACTATGAAACTATGATACATTATGAGATGTGATGATGGATTTTAGGATATTTTACATTAGGGTTTTACCAAGTGTTGGTGGGTTGATTTACATTGCGTTTCCTCACATGATTTCACTCTTGAATTGCATGATTTTGAACTAGCATTACACACTCACCAAGTGTTTGATAAAATGTCTTATTAAGGATTCTTGTTTTATTGATGGTCTATTGCATGACTTATAAGTTAAGTGACTTTATGATGATGAAGGGATTGTATGTATATGTTGAATTCATGAAAAGTATCTATAGTGTTGCAAGTTGCCATACCTTGTTAAGGGGATTATATGCCTCAACCACTTTATGGGGGGTGTTATGCCCATCTACCTTGTTGAGGGGTATATAGTTTGACCACTATGATGGGGGTTGACATGTCCAGCTACCATGTTGAGGGGTATATACCTTGACCACTATAATAGGGGTGACATGCCCATCTACTACGTTGAGGGGTATGTACCTTGAGCACTATGATGGGGGGTGACATGTGTCATGACCCTAACTATGGCCTATATGTTACATGACGCCAGGGGAACCCGAAGGAACTCCAACCAATCCTCTTAACATATCATTACACATCGTTGGTCATGGAAGCGATTAAGCAAAAATTAAAAAGAAGAAATAAGGGCATAGGGACTAAGGGAAACCTTCACTTCATGAAACATCAAGAGAGTCAAAGAGAGAATCAAGCTTATAGAATCATTAAATACTTGTCCAACAATATCTCTAAACATAGAAATTAGTGGAGGACAAGACAAGAAACTGGTCTCACCCTCATAATAATGACAATAAGTAATTCAAATATTCAAGGTATATTCTAAACATAAGCATAGAGAGGATAGATATTGTCCTCAGACTTGAGGACTCACCAAAATCTAACTTGAACAATTCGTTTAGCCACGAGGGGGAGAATCAATGGGAGCTCAGCTTCCTATATGGTAATATCATGTAAGAATAACATATGAGTTAGTATGTTTGAAACTACTAAGTATGTCAGATCCACAGCAACAACAGATAAGCAACATAATCAAAATGCATAACATTCGCAATGAATAAGCATATAACAATATGGCATGCATGGAAGATGCTTGAAGTAAATCATGCTTACATATAATATAATACATGTGCAAGAAGAGACCATTATCATTTGATAGTAGATCATCTCACCCTACCACCTATGGTGATTGAGGTATAAACTCCTTAATTGGTTATCAAGGTACAAGCACCTTGATTGGTTGGTGGATCGTCACACCTTACCACCCATGGTGATTGAGGTACAAATCCCTCAACAAGGTTATTAAGGTACAAATCTCTTAACATGGTTAGTAGTTTGTTACACCTTACTACTCATGGTGATTGAGGTATAGAACCCTTAACCTGGTTACCCAGCGCACAACCTCCGAGTTAGGCATGGTTACTTTCAAACACTATATAGGATAATATCATGTACATATGTTTCTTTCATCATCATAAAGTTATTCAACTCATAAGACATACGTTGGACCTTCAATTCCTTAAGAAATTATACTTGGACATTTTATCAAAGAATTGGCAAGTGTGTAATACTAGTATAAAATCATGCAATAAGAGAGTGAAATCATTCAAGAAAACTTGAAGTAAAACAGACCACCAATACTTGGTAATACTATCTTGCAAAATACATTGAAATTCCTTATCAAATCCTAAGAGAGGTCATGGTTCTAAAGCTTAAAAGATGCATAATCATAATGGGTAAATCATCTCATGGTATATACTTGAAAATGAGTAATCATGTATGTTCAATCAAACTTTCATTAAACCCCAATAAAGTATATGATCATGATCACTAATGAATAACACCCATAAGCAACACAACTAGGAAACATGTAATTTTCATAGAAATGAAAGATTGGGATTCATGGGTAAAAGGTACTTATGAATGACACCCACATTCCTTAGTCCTTGAATTTCTTGAAATTGAGTTGTGAAAGACTTGAAGTTTGAAAGCAGCTCTTGGAATCCAAATCTTGCTCTTTGTTTCCTTGAATTTGGATAGGGGTTTTGATGGAGGCTCTTAAGAGAATTTGAGAGTGTATTCCAATAGAGAGGAGCGAATTTGATCTTTTGGAATAGGGTTAGGTCTTTAGGAAGTGTTAAGATAGAACAGGAATCCCCAAAAGACCAATAGAAATGACTAAATTTATGAAATGCCATTAATGAAATGAGATTTGGCAAAAACCCGTATATACCCCTACATATACTAGTTTTACAAAAATGGGCTTAACTTCTTCATTTGAACCTTAAATAAGGTGAAACCAAGTGCATTGCAAAGCTAATGCAAATAGTTTTAATTTGGTCATGGTACACCCAATTCTTTGTTGCTAAGAGATATGCCCTTTTAAATTTGACCCTTTTACCAATACTTATGCAAAACTTAGCCAATGGAAATTCCTTTGAATTTGAATTGACATAGGGGACCCATGATGATCTTAGACGACATAAGTAAGCTTGAATTAGATTTAAATGAGATCTTGAAGCTTGAGTGAGTTTCTTGAGATCCGAAAGTGAGTTTGGGACACTTGAATTGGGTGAAACGTTTTGTCTAAATATTTGAGAAAGTATTGGGGAGTGTCTTGAATAATATAAAAGTGAAACATGGCTAAGTATAGGTATTTTCACATATGGAAGGTCTTATATCCAAGATCCAAAACCTTTGGACCAAATTCATAAAATAGGGCACAAAATAACGCACTGGCGCGCCTCGCACCAGGGTCACGCCTGCTCACTATTTTATGCTTACTTTGAAATTTTGAAATCTAATGCGAGTGCTCTAACTTTGGTCTAGAGCCATCTCCCACCTAAATTTGCCCCCTGAACAAAAGTAAGAAGTCAGAGTTTTGATATCACACATAGATTTTAAGATATATTGGAATTACGATTTTGGTCACTTCCAAGGCACATTTTAGGCACTTTTTGGGGTCATTTCAACATAGCCATTTACCAATTGAGGGTTAGATACGTCAATCATATTCTAAGGGGCTGACATGACTTGGAATCCAAGTACTAGGTTGCTTGGTCAATGATGATGCTCTTTTTTTGAACATGTAATCTATATTCTCAAGTATATATGTTACAAGCATGTGTTACTGTAGCATTGATCATGCATGACATATTGTTATTATACTTACCTATTTCCTATGTATATGCACTTTGACAAAGTTGAATATGTCTTATTGCATTGAATTCTACATACTTAGTACATTCAAATGTACTAACACATACACTATGCCTACACGATGTTACCATTTAGAAATCAGAGCACCTTTTGATCATCCTCCCCGTGGCTACTCTTAGCATATTAGAAGAAGAACTTTGGTGAGTCCTCAAGTTCAGGGACATTAGCTATCTTACTCTTTTCACTTATTTAATTTTCTCTTCATGTTGAACTCCTGATACTATGAGGGTGAGCTTGGGAAGTGTCTTGGCCCCGACTCAAATCTATGTTTAGAGGTGTTGTTGGAACTAATGACATTATTATTCTTTGAGCTTTAACTCTTCTATGTTTTATCCTATCAAAGATTTCCCTTGGTATTTTTACCCTTATTTATACTCTCTTATTAGTATTTAATTGCTTCTGCGACCAAGGATGTGTAAATAATATGCTAAGAAGTTTGTTTTGGATCCCTTCATATTCCCATTCTCTATGTCAGATCTAGGCCCTAGGCTTGGCTCATAATAGACTTAGTGAATAAAGAGTGTCGTATTACCATGCTAGTGAGTGCTATGGACTTTTCTCGACTCATGACATATACCAAACAACTTGAGGAGGGGGGAACTTAGAAAGAGAAGAAGTGGGGAGCCCAAGAGGGCTCGATTTGAGAGTGGACTTCAAGGTTCGAAGGGTGGCCAATTTCAGCAAGGCCAAAAATTCCAATGCCAAGAGTCCTCTAACACTTCTAATAAGAGATTTGCTAATGATAGGGAGTCTACTCCAAGGTTTCAAGGTGGTAATAGTAGTATGACTAATCCTAGGTGCCAAAAATGCGGGCAAATTCATAATGGTAAATGGTTGAAGGATTCAAATGCATGTTATGGGTGTTGGAGAGTAGGCCATAAGCTCGTTGATTGCCCTTATGTTCAAAACAAGGGCAAGGATGGTCATCCTAAAGGGCAAGGTGGTCATGTTGATCAAAGGGCTAAAGGAGGCCAACAAGGGGGTTCTCCATATGACAATTGGTTCTATGCTCTTCAAGGAAGGCTAGGAGTGGATTAGATGCCCGATGTTGTTACTAGTATGTTAAAAGTTTTTAATTATGATGTGTATACATTGATAGATTCGGGTGCCATTCTTTCTTTCATTACTCATTTTGTTGCCACTAAGCTTCATGTGTGTCCCGAATTGTTGTGCGAACCTTATGAAGTGTCTACCCCTATTGGTGAGTCCATTTTTGTGAAGAGGGTCTATAGAGATTGTCCTGTGTCTATATTGCATAAAGTCTTCCCTGAAGATTTTGTTGAACTTGACATGGTGGATATTGATATTATTCTTAGGATGGATTAGTTACAAGCATATCATGCTGCCATTGATTGTAGAACCCAAAAGTTAGATTATAATTCCCTAATGAAGCTATCTTTGAGTGGGAAAGTTATAATGTGATAGTCAATGGTAGATTCATTTCTTGTCTTAAAAATCAAAAATTTATTTCTAAGGGTTGCATTTACCATCTTGTAAGGGTTAGGGATGTAGAGTATAAAGTTTTTCCTATTGAATCGGTTCTTGTGGTCAATGAGTTTCTTGATGTCTTTCCCAATGATATTCTTGGTGTTCCTCCCGAAAGGGACATAGACTTTGGTATAAATCTCCTCCCCAAATACACAACCTAATTTCATTCCCCCTTACTATATGGTCGGGGCAGAGTTGAACGAATTGAAGGATAAATTAAGGGATTCGTTGGGGAAGAGTTTCATAAGGCCATGTAAGTCACCATGGGGTGTACCATGTTATTTGTACAGAAAACTGATGGCTCTATTAGAATGTGCATTGATTATCGACAACTTAATAGAGTTACCATAAAGAAGAGGCACCCTCTACCAAGGATTGATAACCTTTTTGATCAATTATAAGGGGCAAGTCACTTTTCTAAGATAGATCTTCAGTTCAGATACTACCAAGTGAAGGTGAGGGAGTGCGATATTCCCAAGACAGTTTTTTGGACTAGGTATGGGCATTTATAATTTATGGTAATGTATTTTGGCATGACTAATGCACCAACTATATTTGTGGATCTCATGAATAGGGTCTTTATACCCTACCTTGATATGTTTGTGGTGGTCTTTATTTATGATACATTGATTTATTCTCGGAGTGAGGAAGAACATGTGAATCACTTGAGGGTAGTGCCACAAATCTTGAGGGATGAGAGGTTGTTTGATAAATATGAAAAGTGTGAGTCTTGGTTAAAAGAACTTGAATTCCTAGGGCATATGGTGTCCGGTAATGATATTAATATAGGTCCTAAGAAGACAGAAGTGATAAGGAATTGGCCTAGGACCATGACTCCGATGGATACTAGGAGTTTCTTGGGTTTGGCGGGTTACTATCAGAGGTTTGTGAATGGTTTCTCTTCTATTGCTTCTCCTATGATAATGTTAACACAAAATAAGGAGAAATTTTTTTGGACCGATGAATGTGAAAAGAGTTTACTAATTTTGAAAGACAAGCTCGTCTCCACTCCTATTTTGGCTTTATCGAAAGGACTAGAAGGGTTTGTGGTTTATTGTGATGCCTCAAGAATTGGTTTGGAGTGTGTTTTAATGCAAAATGGCAAGGTTATAGCATATGCCTCTAGACAACTTAAGGTGCATGAGCAAATTTATCCTACCCATGATCTTGAATTGGCAGCTATGGTGTTTGCTTTGAAATTTTGGCATCATTAGTTGTATGGGGTTAATGTAGATATGTTTACCAACCACAAGAGTCTCCAATATATGTTCACATAAAAAGATCTTAACTTAAGATAAATAAGGTGGTTAGAACTCCTTAAGGATTACGACATGAGTGTGCACTATCATCTCTGCAAAGCTAATGTTGTGATCGATGCTCTAAGTGGAGTGTTTATGGATAGTCTATCTCATATTGATGTTGGTAAGAAGGAGGTACCAAGAGAAGTTCATAAGTTAGCTAGTTTGGGGGTTAGGTTGAAGAAAGTTGAAAATGGTGGTATAGTCGTTAGTGATGGTTCTAAATCTTCTTTGATTGAGGAAGCCAAGTTAAAGCAAGGTCTTGACCCCACCTTCCTAGAGATGAAGGCTTTGTGAAGGATGGTAAAGTGGAAGTTTTCTTCCAAGGTGAAGATGATACCCTTAGGTACCAAGGTTGGTTGTGTGTACCTAATGTTGGTGACTTGAGGGAGTTGATTTTGAAGGAGGTCCGTAGTTCATCCTATTCTATTCACCCTAGTTCCACAAAGATGTATAGAAACTTGAGGGAGGTGTATTGGTAGGGTGGTATAAAGAGAGATATTGCAAAATTTGTAGTCGGTCGTCACAATTTCCATCAAGTGAAAACCGAAGATCAATGGTCGGGTGACCTAGCGAAAGACATAGAAGTTCCTACTTGGAAGTAGAAAGAGATCAACACGGAATTTGTGGTTGGTTGTCAAAGACAAGGAAACACCTTGATTACATTTGGTTTATTGTGGATAGAATGACAAAGTTGGCTCACTTTCTACCAGTTAAAACAACTTATGGTCTAAAGATTATACCAAGTTGAATATTCATGAGTTAGTTAGATTGCATAAGGTACCCTTATCTGTCATTTTGGATCGTGATTCTCAATTTACTTCTCATTTTTGGAGATCCTTTATAATGAGTCTTGGTGCCAAGGTCAATCTTAGCACGACTTTTCATCCTCAAATGGATGGTCGAGCCGAAAGGGCTATCCAAACTCTTGAGGATATGCTTAGAACTTATGTTTTGCATTTTAAGGGAAGTTGGGATGAATACCTTCCACTTAGTGAGTTTGCTTACAACAATAGCTACCACTTAAGCATTGGCATGGCTCCCTTTGAAGCTTTATATGGTAAAGTGTCGTAGATCCCCATTTGGGTGGTTTTATGTGGGGGAGATGTATTTTTTAGTCCCGGACCTGGTCATGAAAGCTTTGGCGAGGATGAGGTTGATAAGGGAGGGATTGAAGACAGCTCAAAGTAGACAAAACTCTTATTCTGATGTGAGAAGAAGAGATCTTGAGTTTAGTGTTGATTATTAGGTTTACTTGAAGGTCTCGCCCATGAAGGGTGTGGTCCAGTTTGGAATGAAAGGGAAATTAAGCCCAAGGTTTATAGGACCTCAAAGAATTTTGAGGAGGATTGGCAAGGTAGCCTACGAATTGGTATTCCCTATGGATATGAATTTGGTACATCCGGTCTTCCATGTGCCTATGTTGAGGAAGTGTGTGGCTGACCCAATTATTATAGTATCCTTAGAGGTTTTGGCTCTTGTGGAACATAACTTGACCTTTGAGGAGGTCCCGATAGAGGTACTAAACAAATAAGTGAAAAGGTTGAGAAATAAAGATGTAGCATCCGTCAAGGAACTTTGGAGGAATCAACAAGTTAAAAGTGCCATATGGGAAGCCGAGATTGATATGAAAAAATGTTAGCCATATGTCTTCCAATTTACTCAAGATGAAGGTCATAAACTAAGTTCAATTTGTGATTTCAAGTCTTAAGTTTTAGCCCTCATGTCATTTTTGCATGCATTCATGTTCATGGTAATAAGTTTATGATGAATTTTGACATTCATATTGGGACTTTTTAAAAATAATATTTAAGTGCATTTGTTGCATTCATGTCGGGCTAACATCTCCATAATTACTTTGCTTATGCATGTTTCTTTGACATTCAAGATGAACGTTCTCAAGGGGGGCAAATTGAAATACCCCTCATATGCTTCGGAATGCCCCATATTTGTAATTTTCATATATCTCAAAATCTATGTCTTATTTCAAAAATCTGACTTCATATTCTTGATAATTTGGCAAAATTGAGTGGAAAATGGGTATAAGACAAACTTTAGAAGACCCATAGCGAAAAATAATTTTCACTTATTTTTAATTTCCAATGGGTGTCCGCGCCCAGGCCACGTCGCGCTTGGGGCACGCCACTGTGTACCTTGTGCTCCATGTTTGGTCCATATCATGCCTGGGGCATGAACTAGTGCATTTCTTCCACTACTTTTTGAGCTTAGTTCAAGGGCATTGGGGTCATAGCGCAATGCCCCTTTAAACGTGAAATCTTTCATATTTTGCCATTTTTAACTCTAAAATTCCTAAAACCCTCTCTAAAACCTCACTAAGACTTTATTAGATCTCTCATTCAAATACAAGGATTTCAAGCTAAATTTTGGAACTCAAGAACCCATCTCAAGCTTCAAGTCTCCTTCAAGTTAATTTCAAGAGATTCAAGGTTTATGGTGTTTGGGTCTTCATCCATGGTTTCTTTCACCCATGGAGCCCAACCTGCTCTTTTTATGAAAATTGCATGATTTCAAGTTTTATTACTCATGGGTATCTCTTATTCTGAATATAAATTATGTTGCATTTTATCAAGTATTGATTAGATATGCATCAATACCCATTTTAATCCTATAGCATGAATTTATTTATATCTAGTGAAGTTATGCATAATGTGAATCATGAAAACGATGAGCTATTATGAATTTTGAGATGAATTTGAAGATACCCTAAATCAGGGTTTTACTACAATATTGGTGGGTTGATTTAAAATGATTTTACTCCTTGTTATACTCTTGAGTTACATGATTTTGAACAAGTGTTATGAACCTATCATGTGTTTGATAAAATTACATGACAATAATTCTCAAGTCATTGATAAGCTACTGTGTGATTTTACAAATCAATTGTTTCAAGATATTTATGGGCTTCCAAGCATGTATTGAAATCATGATAAGTCTTTATGATCTACACGTGAACTATTAAGTTCTTATGCTAAGTTTTATGCTCTTGTGAATTGTGAAGCCTACTAGAAGGGGTATGAACCATGTTGCACTCCTCACCCTCTAGTACAAGACAACTGTATACATGAAGGGGTCATGAACTATGTTGTATACCTTACCCTCATGTACAACTTATTAGGATACATTATCTAATGTCTATGTGAAGGGGTCATGAACCAGTTTGTAAGTCTTACCCTTATGTATGGCGTAATACCATGTACTATCCATTACCTACTAGAATGGGTCATGACTCATGTTATACTCCCTACCCTCTAATACAAGGTATTTGGATGAGCTAATTATGTCACTCTATTGTGTTGAACAAGATATGCAAGAGAAATGTTTTACAAGCATGTTTTATCATGAGCATTGATCATGCATATCATATTGAGATTATATATCAATTGATTAAGATTATGCATTTTGAATATTATGGTTTATGTCTTTGATGCATTGCACCCCGTATATGTAGTACATTGTATGTACTAATGCATACTCCCATGTAGGGATCGGAGCTCCTATCAACCATCGTCCTCCACGTGGCTAGTTCGGTTCTTTGCAAAAAGCTTTGGTAAGTCCTCAACTCCGAGAAAAATATCTACATTTACTCATGCTATGTTGAGACTTATTCTTCATGATAGATACTTATTATTATGAGGGTGAGCCTGGGAAGTGTCTTAGACCTCGCTCTATTTTCTAGTAGAGGTATTGTTGGATACTATATTTGTATATGCTTATGAGCTTGGCTCTCCTTATGTTTCTATGGTTATGAAAGAGTTCCCTTAGTCTCGCTTCCCCTTTCTAACATTTGACTCTTGTTGCTATTTATCTTTGCTTTTGCAACCAAGGATGTGTACATGATATGCGAAGAGACTTGCTTAGGTTGTATTCGGACTTCCCATTTGCCATGTCACATCTAGGCTCTAGGCTTGGGTTATAACAAGCTTGGTATTAGATCACTAGGTTGTTAATGGTCCTCAAAAATCCAACACACTACATCGATTAGAGTGTTATTCATGGTTGTGAAGCATACCATAACTATGAATAGGAGGCTATGAGGCGATTTTGGAAATGTTTCACTTCTTCATGATCTTTGTCGTGCTTTAGATGTAAAGATAATGCTTCCTCACCTAACAAATGCTCTTTTAATCTTCTTGATCATGCCACTACCAAGATGGAGACTAAGGAGGGCCTGTATACCAGAGGAGCTACCGGCTCATCCTGCTCCTCAAGCTCCTCAAGATGGAGGGACTACCCAAGTTGACTTATGGAATGCTATCACAATGTTGGCCCATACTATGACCAACCAATATAATCAAGGGTCCCAAGATCCTCATGCTCCTACTCCTACCTCAAGGGTGAGAGACTTCATAAGAATGAAACCTCCATAGTTTCATAGCTCTAAGGCGGAGGAAGATCCCCAAGAGTTCAGCAATGAGTTGTATAAGGTGCTATCTATCATAGGGGTAAATTTAGAAGAGAAGGCAGAGCTAGCAGCCTATCACTTAAAGGTGTGGCTCAAGTTTGGTTTGCTCAATGGAAATTAGAAAGGGGAAATCATTATGCTACTCTTTGGGAGTAGTTTAAGGTCGCCTTCCTCAACTGGTTCTTCCCTATTAAGTTTAGAGAATCTAAAATGATGGAATTCATCAACCTCAAGCTAGGTTCTATGAATGTGAGGGAATATGCCCTTAAATTCAACAAGCCCTCCACGTATGCTCCTCATTTGGTTGCTAATCCTAGATCAAGGATGAACAAATTTGTGTTAGGGGTTTTCGACTTCCCAAATAAAGAGTGTCGTACTACAATACTAGTGAGTGATATGGGCTTTTCTCGACTCATGACATATGCCAAACAACATGAGGGGTAAAGACTTAGAAAAAAGAGAAGTGGAGAACCCAACATTGCTC
Source organism: Solanum sejunctum (assembly GCA_025642045.1). Taxonomy (NCBI): domain Eukaryota; kingdom Viridiplantae; phylum Streptophyta; class Magnoliopsida; order Solanales; family Solanaceae; genus Solanum; species Solanum sejunctum. The sequence continues at coordinate 111,216 of JAOTQJ010164136.1, read as the reverse complement.
AATTTGAGAGTTGTTTTCAAGGTTCTAAGGGTGACCTATTTCAACAAGGCCACTAATTCCAAGGGTCCTCTAATGCTACTAATAAGAGATTTGCTAATGATGGGATGTCTAACCCAAGGTTTCAAGGTGGAAATTGTGGGATGACTAATCCTAGTTGCCAAAAGTGTGGTAGGAATCATAATGTTAAATGCTTGAAGGATTCAAATGTGTTCTATGGATGTGAGAGAGTAGGCCATAAGCTCATTGATTGCCCTTATGTTCAAAACAAGGGCAAGGATGGTCGTCCTCAAGGGCAACGTGGTCATGTTGATCAAAATGCTCAAGGTTCCCAATAAGGGTGTGCTCTACATCACAATAGGTTCTATGCTCTTCAAGGAAGGCAAGAAGTGGATGAGGTGCCCAATGTTGTCATCGATATGTTAAAGGTTTTTGATTATGATGTGTATACATTGATAGATCCGGGTGCCACACTTTCTTTCATTACTCCTTTTGTTTCCAATAAGCTTTATGTGTGTCACAAATTATTATGTGAACCTTATGAAGTGTCTACCCCTCTGGGTGAGTCCATTATTGCACAAAAGGTCTATAGAAATTGTCCCGTATCTATATTGCATAAAGTCTTTCCTTGTGATTATGTTGAACTTGACATGGGGGATTTTGATATTATTCTTGGTATGGATTAGTTACATGCATATCATGCTTCCATTAATTATAGAACACATAAAGTTAGATTCCACTTCCCTAATGAACCCATTCTTGAGTGGGAAAGTTGTAATGTGGTGGTCAAGGTTAGATTCATTTCTTGTCTTAAAGCTCAAAAATTGATTTCTAAGTGTTGTATTTACTATCTTGTAAGGGGTAGGGATGTGGAGTCTAAAGTCTTTCCTATTGAGTTGGTTCTGATGGTCAATGAGTTTCTTGATGTCCTTCCCAGTGATCTTCCTGGTGTTTCTCCCAAAAGGGTAATAGACTTTGGTATAGACTTTGAAGGAATTGAAGGATCAATTAAGGGATTTATTGGAGAAGGGTTCCATAAGGCCGAGAAAGTCTCCTTGGGGTGCACCAATGTTGTTTGTAAAGAAAAAGGATGGCTACCTTAGAATGTGCATTAATTAATGAAAACTTAATAGAGTCACCATAAAGAACAAGTACCCTTTATAAAGGATTGCTAAACTTTTTGATCAACTACAAGGGCCTAGTCACTTTTCTAAGATTGATCTTTGGTCCAGATACCACCATGTGAAGGTGAGGGAGTGCAATATTCCGAAGATGGCTTTTTGGACTAAGTATGTGCATTTTGAATTTGTCCTAAGGTCTTTTGGCTTGACAAATGCACCGATAATATTTATGGATCTGATGAATAGGGTCTTTAAATCCTACCTTGATATGTTTGTGGTGGTCTTTATTGATAATATATTGATTTATTACTCGAGTGAGGAAGAACATGCGAATCACTTGAGGGTGGTATTGTAAATCTTGAGGGATGAGAGGTTGTTTGCTAAATATGAAAAGTATGAATGTTGGTTAAAAGAGGTTGCATTACTAGGACATGTGGTGTTGGGTGATAGTATTAAAGTAGGCCCTAAGAAGATGGTGGTGATAAAGAATTTTCCTAGGCCCTTGACTCCGATGGATATTAGGAGTTTTTTGGGTTTGGCGAGTTACTAATAGAGGATTTTGAATAGTTTCTCTTCTATTGCTTCCCCTATGACAAAGTTTACCCAAAAGAAGGCAAAATTTGTTTGGACCGATGAATATGAAAAGAGTTTTAAAACTTTGGAAGATAAGCTCATCTCCGCTTCTATTTTGGCTTTACCATAAGGGCTAAAAGGGTTTGTGGTTTATTATGATAACTCAAGAATTGGTTTGGGGTGTGTTTTGATGTAAAATGACAAGGTTATAGCATATGCCTCTAGACAACTTAAGGTGCATGAGCGGAATTATCCCATCCATGATCTTGAATTAGCGGCTGTGGTGTTTGCTTTGAAAATTTGGCATCATTACTTTTATGGGGTTTATGTAGATATGTTTACCAACGATAAGAGTCTCAAATAAATGTTTGCACAAAAGGGCATTAACTTGAGACTAAAAAGATGGTTCAAACTCCTTAAGGACTATGATGTGAGTGTGTACTATCATCTTGACCAAGCTAATGTTGTGACTGATGCTTTATGTAGAGTGTGCATAGATAGTCTAGCTCATATTAATATTAGTAACAAGGAGGTGGTTGGAGAAGTTCATCGGTTAGCTAGGTTGGGGGTTAGGTTGAAGGAAGTCGAAACTGATGGTGTAGTGGTTCTTGATGGTTCTAAGTATTCTTGGATTGAGGAAGTCAAGTCAATGCAAGACCTTGACCCCTCCTTGCTATTTTGAAGGCTTTGGTCAAAGATTGTAAAGTGGAGGTTTTCTCCCAAAGGTGAGATGGTGCCCTTAGGTACTAAGGTAGGTTGTGTGTGCCTAATATTGGTGACTTGAGCAAATTGATTTTTAAGGAGGCCCGTAGTTCTTCCTATTCTATTTACCCCATTTCCACAAAGATGTATAGAGACTTGAAGGAGGTGTATTGGTGGAGTGGTATGAAGAGAGATATTGCCAAGTTTGTAGCCGATTGTCCCTATTGCCAACAAGTGAAAGCCGAACATCAAAGGTCGGGTGGACTTTCTCAAGACATAGAAATTCCTACTTAGAAGTGGCAAGAGATTAAAATGGATTTTGTGGTTGGGTTGTCAAAGACGTGGAAATAGTTTGATTCCATTTGGGTTATTGTTGGATAGAATGATAAAGTAGGCTCATTTTCTACCAGTTAAAACAACTTATAGTGACGATGATTATGCCAAGTTGAATATTCATGAGTTCGTTAGATTTCATAGGGTACCCTTGTCTGTCATTTCAGATTGTGGTGCTCAATTCACTTCTCATTTTTGGAGATTCTTCCAAAAGGGTAATGGTACCAAGGTGAAACTTAGCATGGCTTTTCTTCCTAAAATGGATGGTCAAGCCAGGAGGGCTATCAAAACTCTTGAGGATATGCTTAGAGCTTATGTTTTGGAGTTAAGGGTAGTTGGGATGAGCATCTTCCACATATTGAGTTTGCTTACATCAATAGCTACCACTCAAGAATTAGCATGGCTCCCTTTGAGGCTTTATATGGTATATATTGTAGATCACCAGTGTGGTGGTTTGATGTAAGGGAGATGGCTTTCTTAGTCCCGGACTTAGTCATGGAAGCTTTGGAGAAGATGAGGTTGATAACGGAGAGATTGAAGTTGACTCAAAGTAGACAAAAGGCTTATTCTGATGTGAGGAGAAGAGATCTTGAGTTTAATATTGATGATTGAGTTTACTTGAAGGTCTCACCCATGAAGGGTGTAGTCTGATTTGGCAATAAAAGGAAATTAAGCCCTAAGTTTATGAGACCTTATAGAATTTTGAGGAGGATTGGCAAGGATGCTGACGAATTGGAGTTGCCTATAGATATGAATATGGTTCATCCGGGCTTCCACGTGTCTATGTTGAGGAAGTGTGTGGGTAACCCAATTGATATAGTAACCTTACAGGTTATGGGTGTTATGGCAGATAACTTGACTGATGAGGAGGTCCTAGTAAAGATATTTAATAGACAAGTGAAAGGTTGAGATACAAAGACGTAGCATACGTCAAGGTCCTTTGGAGGAATCCACAAGTTGAACAGGTTTGCATATGTTCTCATTGATTCCATTTGTGAATTAACTATTCAAATGGATTTTTTAAACAATAGTGTTGATATCTCACAAGATGAAAAAATTATTTTAACAAATCAAGTGTCTAACTTGGAAGTAAAAGTTGTAGCTCTAGAAGCTAAAAAAGCTGAACTCTTAAAGTTAATGGAAATGGAATCCAAATTTGATGCTAAGCTAAAAAGTAAAATCAATGAAAATAAACTTGGTTTAGATAAGAAACTGAAGGAGGCTAACTTAAAGTTGATGCTAACTTTAGAAAGGAATGTTGTGATGGAGAAGGACCTGCTAAAAGTCAAAGAGGACTTGAAGAAATCCTTGAAACAGATTACCTCTTCAAAGTTGTTAGGGTACATGTCAACAACTAGGGTTATGAAAAGAGAGTTACATGATATGTCAACAAAATTGACCCTCTCTATAACCCTCCCAGTAAATATGTTTCTACTGCTGACAACTTCATATATTAACATTGTGGCAGAATGGTCATCTACAGGGCAGCTAGAAGTTTTCTCAAAAGAATGCTAAAAAGGCAACTATCTGATTACTCTGAAGAAAGGGTGAATAAGAGACCAGGTCCCAAGTCAAAACAGAGTAATAGACCCTTGCCTGGTTGGACCAAGAGAAATTTAATTAGGCCCTTGTCTTATCATTAGCAACTTAGTGCAGGAATAGTAAGGAGGAAATAGTCAGTGCTAGGTCATGGATAGTGGATGCTCCAAGCAAATGATTGGAAGGACTAAAAACTTTCTCCCCTTGAAAGAAGTTGAAGGTGGAAGTATTTTATTTGGACGGTAACAAAGGATATATCATGGGTATAAGCAAGATTACAAAGTGTTTTGAGAAAGCTATTGATGATATGTACTATGTATGAGGCTTGAAGTACAGTCTTCTTAGTGTTTGTCAAATCTGCGACAAAGGGAATGAGGTGAAATTCTTATTTGACAAGTGCATTGTAACCAACTTGTCAACGAAGGAAGTGATCCTCACAGCAAAAAGATGTAGAAATATGTATGTGGCTGATCTTATAACCATCAAGGAAGACAATCTTACTAGTTTCAAGTTGCAATAAATGAGTCAAGTTGAAACAACCCCAAAAAGTACCTGAAAATATGTCTTGAAAGTGCCCATAATCGTAATTTCCATATATCTTAAAATCCATGTGTGATATCAAAAGTTTGACTTCATTTCTTGATCGGGTGGCAAAATTAAGTGGGAAATAGGTATAACTCGAATTTTAAGAAGACCCATAGAAAAAAATGAATTTCACCAATTTTGCAATTCTAGCAAGGTACACATTTGCTCCGTGATATGGAGCCGTCGTGGAGATGTGTTATTTTTTGCCAGTTTTCTATTTCGGTCCAAAGCTTTCGGGTCTTGGGCCTAAGCCTTCTTATGTGTAAAACCACCTATACATAGTCATATTTCAACTCCATATCATAGAACACATTCCCCAAAACCCTCTCTAACACTTAGATAAATATTTCTCCCAAATTCTACTGTCCCAATCTCATTCTGGATCTAATAATTTCATTCAGGCTTCAAGGTCACAATCAAATCTTCATCAATGTTGGTTTCAAACATTGGAACCTTTCACCCGTGGTGCCTATCCTTCATTTTTTACATAAATTGCATGATTTCAAGTGATTTTACATATGGGTATTTCTTACTATAAAAGTTGAACAAAAACTGAGTGGGGTTTCATAAAATGTGACTGTTTAAGCATGTTTTGAGCTATGAATCTATGGTCCATTATGAGATTTGCTGAGGGGTTTTCGTGTATCTTGCATGAGGATATTACCAAGTGTTGGCAGGTGGTTTTACATTGATTTTTCTCACATGATTTCACTCTTAGATTGCATAGTTTTACACTAGCATTACACACCCGCCAAGTGTTTGACAAAATGTCCGGTTAATGTTTCTTGAGTTGTTGAAGGTCTAATACATGACATATGAGTTAAGTGACTTTATGATAATAAAAGGAATATATATATGGGTTGATTTTCATGAATAGTATCTATAGTGTTGCAAGTTGACCACGCCTCGTTCGTGGGATGGTAGGCCCGAACTACCATGTTGGGGGTACGCACCTCAATTACCTTTCTCGAGGGGTAGTAGGTCCATATTACCATATTAGGAGGTACATACTTCAATTGCCTCACTTGGGGGGGTGGTAGGACCATGCTACCATGTTGGGGGTATGTACCTCAATCTCCTTGCTCAGGAGGGGGGTGGGAGGCCCGTGCTACTGTGTTGGGGGTATGTACCTTAATCGCCTCACCAAGGTGGTAATAGGCCTTGGATTCTATAATGACGGTTGCTTCCTACACATGTAATGTGTTCTATATAAGCATGTTTTACTTCAAACATCATTCATGCATGCCATATTGCTATGTGCTCATTTATTGCCTAATCATGCATTTCGATTATGTTGTCTATCTCTTGTTACATTGCATCCTACATATATAGTACAATAAAACATACTAATGCATACTCTATGCTTATATTATATTACCATGTAGGAACCATAGCTCCACTTGATCATCTTCCTCCTCCATATGGCTAGTACTATCTTCAAAGCAAGTTTGGTGAGTCCTCAACTATGAGGATGATATCTTTTGATCTTATGTTATGAAAGAACTCTCTTTCTATTACTGTATGCTTTTGATATAAGGGTGACCCCAAAAAGTTGTCTTGCCCCTGCTCCATTCTATGTTTAGAGGTGTTGTTGGACAAATAATGTAATTATGCTTTGAATTATGTTTTCTCTTGACTCTTGGATATTTTGCTACGAAAGACTTTTCCCCTTAGTCCCTTATCCATATCTTATGCTCTTTCTTATTGTTCAAATGCTTCCACGACCAAGGATGTGCAATGGTATGCTAAGAGGCTTGTTTGGTGTCCCTTTCGGGTTCTCCATTCGCCCTGTTATATCTAGGCCCTAGGCTTGGGTCATGACAAAGATGGTATCATAGCACTAGGTTGGTCATGGTCCTTGAAGTCCAATACACCATGTTGATTAGAGTCTCATTCATGGTTGTGAAGCGCGCCACAACTCGGAATGGGAGGCTATAAGATATTTTAGGAAATGTTTTACTTCTTCATGATCTATGTCATATAATTGAGTTAAGTCCTATAAGGCTTATATATTATTCTTAAGCATTTCACTACAGAATATGTCTCAAGCTATTCAGGATGGTGACATGTCAAATGCAAAGGTTTGTAATGCTCTATTGCTAATGACCAAATCAATGACAACTTAACTCAGTCAACAAGTGGGTTCTCCCGAGACTTCAAGGGATAAAGGAAAGGAGAGGGAGGCTAAGAGGGCCTGAGTTAGTGGTGCCTCCACTTTTACTACTCCACCAGTGCCAGAGTACAACAGGAAGAGGATCAATTCCATCAACTGATATAGGTGTGGCAAGGAGCATCAAGAAAAGTGTCTGGTGGAAGTTGAGGGCTGTTTCAAGTGTGGCGGTGTTGGGCGTAATATGAGGGATTTACCCGTGGCCTTCAAGGAAGGGGGAAGGATAGCTCAACTTGAAGATAGGTTTCCATATGGTAAGCCCGGTGGCTATGGTGGACGGACTCATCCTAGGTGCCCAAAATATGGGAGAAATCATGATGGCATATGTAGGAGAAACACGGGTGCATGCTTTGGGTGTGGCAAGATGGACTGCAAGCTTTCTAATTGCCCATATGTTAAGGGAAAGGCAAACATGTTGACGTTCAAGATTCCCCTAATAGTCACAAGTGTTGAGGGTACTATTCGAGAGATTGTGTGGCTGGCTCGAGTACATGTTTCGAGTATGATAGAAAGGGGAATGAGTCTAGATAATGACCATGGGTTACTAAGAATTATAGAGATGACCGTGCACATTTCCAACGTTAATATTTTGGGGATCACTAGACTTGGCATGGTGATCTATATGTATGTTAGAGGTTTTTGATGTTGATGTGTATGCTTTGAGTAACCCGGGTGCCATTCTTTCTTTTGTTACTCCTTTTGTTGCCAAAAAGTTTTATGTTGAACCCAAATTGTTGTGCGAGCCTTATGAGGTATCTACTCTCATTGGTGCATCTAGTGTTACTAAAAGGGTCTGTAGAAATTGTCCATTTTCATATTGCATAAAATATTGAATTGTAATTTTGTGAAGATAGATATGGTGGGTTTTGATGTCATTATTGGGATGGATTGATTGTATGCATATTATGCCTCAATTGATTGTAGAAGTTGTAGGGTCAAATTCCAATTTCCTAATGAACCCATCCTCGAATGGGAGAGTCATGATGTAGTGGTCAATGGTAGATTTATTTCTTACATTAAAGCCCATAAGTTGATTTCTAAGGGGTGTCTCTATCATCTTGTGAGGGCTAGGGATATTGAGTCCAAAGTCCTTCCCATAGAATCAGTTCCAGTGGTTAATGAGTTCCTTCATGACTTTCCTGATGAGCTTCCTGGTGTTCATCCTAAAAGGGAAATAGATTTTGCCATAGATCTCCTCAACCCATTTCTATTCCCCCTTACAATATGGCCCAACAAAGTTCAAGGAGTTGAAAGAGCAATTGAGGGATTTGTTTGTGAAGAGTTTTATTAGGCCTAGCTAATCACCTTGGGGTGCACCTGTGTTGTTTGTGAAGAAGAAGGATGGTTCACTTAGGATGTGTATTGACTACTGGCAACTTAATAGAGTCACCATCAAGAACAAGTATCTTCTAATAAGGATTGATGATCTTTTTGAAGAACTTCAAGGGGCTAGTCACTTTTCTAAGATTCATCTTTAGTCCAGGTATCACCAAGTGAAGGCGAGGTGGTGTAGTATTCCCAAGATGGACTTCTAGACTAGGTTAGTGCATTATGAATTTGTGGTTATATCTTTTGGGTTGAACAATACACTGGCTTTCTTCATGGATCTTATGAATAGGGTCTTTAAACCCCACCTTGATTTATTTGTGGTGGTATTTATTAATGATATCTTAATATATTTCCATAGTAAGGAGGAGCATATGGATCACTTGAGAGTAGTGTTGCAAATCTTGAGGGAGGAAAAGTTGTACTCCAAATGTGAGAAATGTCAATTTTGGTTGAAAGAGGTTGTCTTTATAGGTCATGGGGTGTCGGGTGATGGTATAAAGATTGATCCTAAGAAGATGGAGGTAATTAGAAATTGGGATAGACCTTTGACTCCATCGAATATTAGAATCTTCTTAGGCTTAGCGGGTTATTATCGGAGGTTTGTGAATGGGTCCTCTTCTATTACTTCTCCCATGACTAAGTTGACCCTAAAAAAGGCAAAGTTTGTGTGTTCTGATGAGTGTCAAAAGAGTTTCCAAATCTTGAAGGATAAGGTTGTATTCACTCCTATATTGTCTCTATCAGAAGGGTTGGAAGGATTTGTTGTGTATTTTGATGCCTCATAAATTGGCTTGGGTTGTGTTTTGATGAAAAATGGTGAAGTGATAGCTTATGCCTCTAGACAACTTAATGTGCATGAAAAGAAGCAACCTACCCATAATCTTGAATTGGCCGCCATGATATTTGTTTTGAAAATTTGGCATCATTACTTGTATAAGGTGCATGTTTACGTATTTACCTATCATAAGAGTATCCAATATGTGTTTACTCAAAAAGATCGCAACTTGAGACAATGAAGGTGGTTAGAGCTTCTTAAACACTATGATATAAGTGTGCATTATCATCCCGATAAGGCTAATGTTGTGGCCGATGCTTTGAGTAGGGTGTCTATGGGTAGCCTAGCACATGCTGATGAATATGGTATAGAAGTGGTTAGAAGGGTTCATTGGTTGGTTGGATTGGGAGTTAGGTTATAAGAGGTTGATAATAGTGGTATTGTGGTTATTGATGGCTGAAAATCTTCTTAGATTGAGGAGGTGAATGCAAAGCAAGATCTTGACCCCTCCTTGTTAGAATTGAAGGCCTTGGTGAGAGATGGCAATGTGGTGGTTTTCTCCCGAGGGGAAGATGGTGTCCTTAGGTACCAAGGTAGATTGTGTGTGTCTTGTGTTGATGACTTAATAGAGAAGATTCTTGATGAGGTTCATAATTCTTCCTATTCTATTCTCTCTGATTCGACAAAGATGTATAAATATTTGAGGGAAGTGTTTTGGTGGGATGGTATGAAGAGGGACATTACTAAGTTTGTATTCGACTACCATATTTTCCAACAAGTGCAATCCGAGCATCATAGATCTGGTAGCCTAGCCCAAGATATAGAGATTTCTACTTGGATGTGGTAGAAAATTAACATGGACTTTGTGGTTGGGTCGCCAAAGACTAGAAAGCATTTCAATTCTATATGGGTTGTTGTTGTTAGAATGACAAAGTCAACTCATTTCCTATTGGTTAGGACTACTTATGGTGCCGAAGATTATGCTAAGTTGTACATTCATGAATTAGTTAGATTGCATGGATTGCCCTTGTCTATCATATCGATCATGGAGCTCAATTCACATCTCACTTTTGGAGGTCCTTCCAGAAAGGTCTTGGTACCAAGGTAAAGCTTAGTACAACCTTTCACCCTCAAACGGAAGGCAAAGATTAAAGGACTATCCAAAATCTTGAGCATATGCTTAAAGCTTGTGTTTTGGAGTTTAAGGGTAGTGGGGATGATCATCTTCCACTCATTGAGTTTTCTTACAACAATAGCTATCATTCTAGCATTGGTATGGCTCTTTTTGAGGCTTTCTATGGTAGAAATTATAGGTCCCCAGTTGGATGCTTTGAGGTAGGAGAGATGGCTTTGTTGGGTATGGATCTGGTTATGGAGGCCATGGAGAAGGTAAAGTTGATAAGGGAATGGTTGAAAACACCCCAAAGTCATCAAAAGTCCTATATCGATGTAAGGGAAAGGGAGCTTGCATTTAAAGTTGGTGATTAGGTTTATTTGAAGGTCTCACCAATTAAGGGTGTGATTCTTTTTGTAAGAAGGGTAAATTGAGTCCTAATTTGTTAGTCATTATAGAGAGTTGAGGAGTATTGGTAAGGTGGCCTATGAATTGGAGTTGCCCAATGATATGAATATGGTTCACCTGGTCTTGCATATGTCTATGTTGAGTAAGTATGTGGGTGACCTAATTCCTAATGTGCCTATTGATGTTGTGGGTATTGTTGAAGACAATTTGACTTATCAAGGGGTTTTGGTGGGAATTTTAGATAGACAAGTGATGAGGTTGCGGAATAAGGATATTGCTTCTATCAAGTCTCTTTGGAGAAACCAATAAGCTGGAAGTGCCACATGAGAAACCAAGGCATACATTCAAAAGCGATATCCCTATCACTTCCATTCTGCCCAAGTCTTAGGTATTAATTCAAGTTCCCTGTGTGAGTTCAAGTCTCATGTATCAGCCCTTATTTCATTTGCGTGCATTCATATTTATGTTGACAAGTTTATGGTGATTTTCACACTTATGTTTAGATTTTTGAAAATGATGTTTAAGTCCATTGTTTCATTTTTGTGTGGGCTGAGATTATCTATGACACTTTGCAACTCCATGATCTTATGTATCAATGTTTCTAGTCTCATTTATTTAGGTGAAGAGTGTATTATAGTCATGGGAGACCCCTAGTACTTGGGCAAGTTCAAGACTTACCTCCAAGTTGAGTTTTAGGTGTTGGTTCATGTAAGGGTCAATTTTAAACGAGCATAACTTTTAGCACACTTAGAAATGGATGGCCCACAATATGTCAAATGAAATCCCTTTTAGTTAGCTTCGCAATACACTTGGTTTCACCTCATTTCGAGGTAGGATGAAGGTGTTATGACCATTTTTCGGAGACCCTCTTGTGCAGTGAAGTCATACAGATAGCTTGACGACCAGTGAAGTGTTGGACAGGCTGCTTGGATGGCTTAGGTCTGTAAAAGTCCATTTTGGCCTAAGGAATATGACACATCCAATGGCACAGGCTGTGTGTCTAGCTATCGAGATGTGTAAGGGTGGCTAGGTTGGTATGAGGGGAGACATTGGCCAAGTATGGTGCCACGAACACCTTTATCTGATCGTGTAAGGGTTGATGGCTTGTGGCACCTGGGCGTGGGGTGACATGGACACATTTTCTTATCTAACTATGGTTTTTGGACTAATATATGGTCTATGTAACACCGCATAGTCCGTGAAAGTGGCCCGTCAAAGTGATGTCGATGCTAACTTTTTCTCAAGTGTTCCAATTCAAATTTTGAGGCTAAGTCTTGTTCCACGGGCACTCCATATGACTAGTCAAGCCTCTAGTGAGGCAACACTTTGCCAAATTTTCCATCTGTTTACAAATAGCGTTTTAGTAAATTTAATTAGTCTTATGACCTTTTCAGATTTCCAATACTATCTTAACCTCCCCAAAAGACCTAAACCCTATTCCAAGGGATCAAACTTATTACTCTCACCTCAGATAAACTGTCAAATTCTCTCAAGAGCCACTACCAAGACCCTACTAAAAATTCAAGAAAACTCAAGAACAAGTTTTGGATTCCAAGAACCAATTCCAAGCTTCCATTCTTCCCCAACTTGATTCCAAGAAACTCAATATCTAAGGTATGTGGTTTCAACCATTGGGTCCTTTCTCCCATAGTGTGTAAGATTCCATTTTACATGAATTTCATATTTCTAAGATGATTTACTGATAGGTCTTACTTATTATGAATTTTACTATGAACTATGTTGGGGTTTCATGAAAGTGTGACTGTTTAAGCATGTTTTGAGCTATGAATCTTTAATCTATCTTGAGATTTGATGAACGATTTTGGTGTATATTTAATGATGGTACTACCAAGTATTGATGGATGGTTTTATATTAAATTTTCTTGCATGATTTCACGGTTGAAATACACAGTTTTACACTAGCACTACAAACCTACCAAGTGTTTGATAAAATGTACGGTTATGAATTCTTGATATATTGAGGGACCAATGCATGACTTATGAGTTGATGAAAGGAATGTGTATACATGTTGAATTCATAAAGAGTGGTTATGATGTTGTAAGTTGATTGCCTTGTTGTGGGGGTACCAAGCCTCAACCACTTTAACGAGAGGGTGGCAAACGTTGATTGCCTTGTTGAGGGGGTAGCAAGCCTCAACAACTTTGAAGAGAGGGTGTCAAGCCTCTGTTGCCTTGGTGAGGGGGTTTCAAGCCTCAACCACCTCAACGAGGGGGTGTCAAGCCTCAATTGCCTTGTTGAGGGGGTACCAAGCCTCAATCATCTTGTCGGGGATGGCATGCTCGTACAACTATGTTGAGGGGTTTGTACCTCAATTACCTCTCTAAGGGGGTGGCAAGCCTTGGAAATGCTATGTTGATGGTCTTTTCCTACATACGTAACAAGTTCTATACAAGCATGATTTTACTTCAAGCATTATTCATACATGTCATATTGTTATTGTACTATCCATTGCCTATGTTTATGCATTTCCATTATGTTGCAAATCTCTTGTTGCATTGCATCCTACATACTTAGTACATTCAAATGTACTAACGCATACTTTATTCCTATATGATATTACAATGTAGGAACCAGAGATCCATTTGGTCATCTTCCTCCTCCACATGGCTAGTGATATCTATTTAAGCTAGTTGGTGAGTCCTCCATTCTGAGGACAATGTCTATGATCTTAAACTATGTATCTGAGGACAATGTCTATGATCTTAAACTATGTATTGATACTCTTTTTATTTAATGTATGTATTGACTATGAGGGTGAGCCCGAGTACTTGTCTTGGCTCCCGCTCGTATCTAGTTTAGAGGGGTTGTTGGATAATTTATATATTATGCTCAAGCTTTGACTCACTTATGACAGATCTATGTTATTCAAGTGTTTAACTCTTTCCCTTAGTCTCAATATCCCTTGTTTATATTTTTTATGTTATTCTATTTTGCTTTCGCGACCAAGGATGTGTGAATAATATACTAGGGGGTTGTTTGTGGTTCCTTTGGGATCCCCATATGCCATGTCACATCTAGGCCCTACTTTGGGTCATGACATTATCTTGCTAATTTCTTTTATATACATTTCTTTGACATTTGGGGATGAATTTTCCCAATGTGGAGATATTGAAACAATCCCAAAGAGTGCCCAAAAATGTGCCTCGAAAGTGCCCATAATCATAATTTCTATGTATCTCAAAATCCATGCGTGATATTGAAAATCTGACTTCATATTCTTGATTAGGAGAAAAAATTAGTGGAAAATAGGTATAAACCAAATTTTAGAAAACCCGTAGTGAAAAACAAATTTTGCCAATTTTTGCAGTTCATATAGGGTTATGCGTTTGCTCTGTGACACAAAGACATCGCGGAGATGTGATTTTTTGTGCTAGTTTTCCTGTTTCAGTCCAAGGCCTTTGGGTCTTGCGTCTAAGCCTTCCTATCCATAAAACATCTACACTTAGTCATATTTCAACTTCATATTAGAGAGACATTCCTCAAAACCCTCTCTAACATTTACAAAAATATTTCACCCAAATTCTAGTGTCCCAATCTCATTCTAGATCTAAGGATTTCATTCCAGCTTCAAGGTCACAATAAAATCATCATCAAGTACTCCAAATTTGAGGTGGATTTCAACCATTAGACCCTTTTACCCATGGTGCCTAGCCTTTCTTTCTACATAAATTGCATGATTTAAAGTGGTTTTACTTATGGGTATCTCCTACTATGAAAGTCGAATATAAACTATGTTAGGGTTTCATAAAATGTGACTATTTAAGAATATTTTAATTTATGAATCTATGATCTATTACGTGATTTGATGAGGTGTTTTGACATATTTTGGATGAGGGTATTACCAAGTGTTGGTGGGCAGTTTTACATTAATTTTCTTAGATGATTTCACTATTAGATTGCATGGTTTTATACTAGCACACACACCCGCCAAGTCCCCACTTGTGGGGTTCCACTGGGTATGTTGTTGTTGTTGTTGTTATACACACCCGTTAAGTATTTGACAAAATGTCCAATTAATGTTTCTTGAATTGTTGAAGGTCTAATGCATGGCATATGAGTTAACTAACTTTATAATGATGAAAGGAACATATATATGAGTTGATTTCATAAGTAGTATCTATAGTACTGCAAGTTAACCACACCCCATTCGAGGCGTGGTAGTCTTAAATTACCATGTTAGGGCGTATATGCCTCAATCATCTTGCTCGGGGAGTGGTAGGCCCATGCTACCATATTGGGAGTTATGTACCTCAATCACCTTGCTCAGAAGGTAGGGGTGGTAGGCCCCTACTACTGTGTTAGAAGGTATGTACCTCAATCTCCTTGCCAAGGGGGTGATAGGCCTTGGATTCTATAATGATGGTCTCTTCCTTCACATGTAATATATTCTATATAAGCATATTTTACTTCAAGCATCATTCATGCATGCCATATTTTTATATGCTCATTTATTGCCTAATTATGCATTTCGATTATGTTACCAATCTCTTATTGCATTGCATCCTACATACTTAGTACATTCAAACATACTAACACATACTCTATGCCTACATGATGTTACCATATAACCGGAGCTCCACTTGATCATCTTCCTCCTCCACGTGGCTAAGTTTGGTGAGTCCTCAACTCCAAGAAAGATATCTTTTGATCTTATATTATGCAAGAACTCTTTTTTTTTATTGTATGCTTTTGACTATGAGGGTGAGCTTGAAAATTTGTCTTATCTTCACTCAATTCTGTGTTTATAGGTGTTGTTAGACAAGTAATATAATTATGGTATCAACTATGTTTTCTCTTGACTCTTGGGTAGTTTGCTAGAGAAGACTTTTCGCGAGTCCTTTATCCTTGTCTTATGCTCTTTGTTATTGTTCAAAATGCTTCTGTGACCAAGAATGTATAATGATATGCTAAAAGGCTTGTTTGGGGTCCTTTTGTATTCCTCATTCATCATATCACATCTAGGCCCTAGGCTTGGGTCACACAAGTGATTTATGGCATAGAAAAGACTTGGTCATGTCAGACCATCTCTACTGAAAACACTGGATTTCAAGGACCTGGTTTATGATTGGCCAAAGTTGAATTTCAACAATATCAAAGTGTGTGCAGCGTATGCTAAAGGAAAACAATTGAGGAGATCCTTCAAATCCAAAATTGAGGTAAGTGCCACCAGACATGTTGAACTTATTCATGTTGAACTTTGTGGTCTAGTGAAGTTTCAATGTCGTGGTGGGAAGAGGTACATTTTGGTGGTGGTTAATGACTACTCAAGAGATACTTGGGGTGAGGTTTCTGAGATCTAAGGATGAAGATGCTAAGTTGCTGATCACTCTCATAAAGCAAGCTCAGAATCAATTTAGAAGTAGAGTTGTAGGGATCAGGTCTGATTATGTTACTAAAGATAATGTTTATACAAATGAAGAAATCCACCACAATTTTTCAACTCCTAGACTCCAGTTGTGGAGAGGAAAAATAAGATCATTGTGGAAATTAGGAGGACCATATTGATCGAGTCTGGATTGGCAAAGAATTTTTAGGCTGAAGCTATCAACACTACCTGCTATGTGACAAACAGGTGTTTGATCAAGTTCCTTAAGAACAAGACTCAATATGAACTCTTGTTTGTTAGGAAACCTAATATCAGTCATTTGAGAGCTTTTGGTTGTCAATGCTTTATGCTTATAAATGGCAAGTAGGATGTTGAAAAGTTTGATTCAAAAAGTGATGAGGATTTTTTGTCGAATACTCTACAAACAACAAGTGCTAAAGAGTACTCAATAAGAAGACCCTCTGTGTTGAATAATGTGTACATGTCTTCTTTGACAAATATAGAAATATAGAAAATCTTGATGATAGAGATGACTCAGATCTGGAAGAGCTACTTCAACTTCAAAAGGACAGTTTGATTAATGATCCTCAACTGATGTTGTTCTTCTAAATGGTGATATGATTGGTAATGGTGATTCTGATGGAGAATTCATAGAGGGACCCAGTATGTCTTTAAGAGATCTTGAGATAGATGATGCTGACCATGATCAAATGTTGGACACTACTCAACTAGAAGATGGTAATGATCTTAATGCTACAAAAAGTCAAAGTCAGTCTGCAATAAGGGCCTCTAGATGGGAACATCAATCCTTTCATCCTATGGACAATATGGTCTCTCCCTTGGATATAAGATCCAAGCCAGGTCCAAGACTAGAAATTTGATGTCTTGTGATGCATTCCTCTCCTCTATTAAACCCAAAAATGTCAAAGAAGCTCTTGAGAATGCAGCTTTGGGTAAACTCTGTGTAGGAAGAGCTGCTCCAATTTGATAGAAAAGCAAGGTATGACATCTAGTTCCTAGACCCTCTGGCAGAACTATGATATAAACTAGGTGGGTGTTCAAGAATAGCTGGATAAAAATGGTACAATCAGAAGAAACAAGTCCAGACTAGTGGTGCAAGGCTTTAACAAGGAAGAAGGCATCAACTATGATGAGACCTTCACTCTAGTTATTAGGATGGAGACCATTAGAATTTTGATTTCCTTTATCACTTGCATAGAGTTTAAATTGTTCGAAATGTATGTAAAAAGTGCTTTTTAAATGGATATATTAAGGAAGTGGTCTTTGTGAAGGAACCACCTGGATTTGAGAATGTTGAATTTCCAGATCATGTAATGAAGCTGGACAGGGCCTTATATGGATTAAAATAGGCTCCAAGAGCCTGGTATGAAAGATTGTCTGGCTTCTTACTCAGTTATGGATACATAATAAGGAAAATTGATAACACCTTACTTCTGAAGACCAAAGGGAACAACCTGCTAATTGTGCAACTTTATGCTGATGATATCATCTTTGGTGCAACCACATATTCCCCATGTCAAGAATTAGGGGACCTGATGCACAGTGAATTCGAGATGAGTGAGCTTAGCTTTATTCATGAATTACAGAACAAACAAACAATGGATAGTACTTTCATTATTCAAGAAAAGTACATCAGGGACCTACTGAAGAAGTATTAACTGATGACTTCAAAGCCAATTGATACCCTACAGGGACTAGTTCTAAGTTGGATGTTGATGAACGTGGTTTCATTGTGAATGCAATAATGTATAAAGGGATTATTAGATTAGTACTATATTTGACTACTAGCAGACCTGACATAGTCTTCAGTGTTGTATGTGTTCTCAATTTAAATCATGCCCAAAGGAGTCCCACTTGAAGGCTACAAAGAGAATACTTCGATATCTCAAGGGTATTGAATGTTTGGCCTTGTATACCCTAGTGGAGACTATTTTGATATTGTAGGCTATGCAAATGTCAACTTTGTCGAGTACCTAGTTGATCATGAAAGCACTTGTTGGAATGGCTCATTTGCTGCGATGTTTACCGATGTCCTGAGGTACCAAGAAGCAAAATTAGTTGCATTGTCTATTGCTGAGGCTGAATGCATAGTTATTGTAGTTTGTTGCTCACAAATATTGTGGATTAAATAGCAACTTGAGGACTTTGAAGTGTAGGCTGATACAATTCCCCTGATGTGTGATAATATTAGTGCTTTAAACAAAATTCCAATCCAACACAAAATAACAAAGCACATTGATGTACGACACCATTTCCACAGGAATCAGGTCTAGAAGGGAAATATATGTATGAAGTTTTGTAGCACTGAGGATCAAGTTGCAGATATTTTCACTAATCCTCTTTGTAGGGACCAGTTTGAATATAATAAGCTGAGATTGGGGTTGCTCAAGCAAAAGCACTTAGAGTCTCCATGACAATGATATTCTCCTGCAATTTTGGCTAGACTTCCCAAGCAAGCATCTAAGTAATTATTGACAATAAGTTATATTCCTACATGTAGATTGTAGGTTTGCAAAAATTGGCATTTTCATAGAAGTTGAAGATCTAAACTTGAGTAGTTTCGTTAAAGTATCTGCTCATCAGGGACCTAGTTCCGTACCAGGTTAGTATTTTTCTCATAGCTTTGTAGCATTCATATGACAGCTCAGGACTTGTCATGTTTTTTCAGCTTTTCTGAAATGGCGTCAATCTATCTCGGTACTCAAAGCATCACAACCAATCAAGCACCGAACGCCTCTTTTCTCTCATTATTAAATGGCTTTTATCCTACATATTTATTCTCATATTTTCTCCAAAAATATATAATATTCTTTCTCTCTTTCATTAAATCCTTCTTGTTTTTCGTTTGTTTGTGAACTTCACCATGTTGTAGACTTCTCTTATCTGTGAAAAGCAAATGGCATCTAGAAATAAGTCTCCACAATCCCCAAAAATTTTTACACCTCCATATACACTAGTATAAACTCCTCTCAAACCTGAGGAGTTATAATCATTGCCTCATACTATTTCACCCTCTTCTCTATCTCTTACATTTCTTTCAGAGTCTGCACCCTTGGGTCTAGAATCGCCTAGTGCTGCACTTGGTTTCTCATCTGAGAGACTCCCACCAAGTCCTGATCATACTAAATCTAATGAGGAATAAGAAAACTTCTCAAAATTATGTTTAACTTCATCTTTGATGTCTGAGAAACATTCAATGGGAACTTGACTTTCGACAAACACGCAAAGTTTAATATTCTCACTGAAGGACAAGAGTTGGTTTCTAAGGGATTGTTAGATCTCAAAGATCATGAGCTATTTACCAGGGATGAACCTATATATCTTGGCCTTCAACTAGCACTGGGTATTCCCAAGTTTGGCCAAACTCTTGCGAGTGAGGTTAGGATAATGCAAATTGCTGAGACTATTGACAAGGACTAGAAAGATGATGAGGAAAATCTTCCCTTGATTTGGAAAATCAAGAAACCTTCTTATCTCCCACTCTTGCATCTGTGAGAGACTAGGTTAGTAATAACAAAGGGAAGGAAAAATTGACTGATGATACACAAGTTGTAACTAGGGCTTATTCTGCCAGAGGAACGCACAAGAAACTACTGAGTGATACTATGGAAGATAGTAAGTCTAAAGCTACAAAGAAAAGGAAGTTAAGAAGCACTACTATGTTGGATGATAAAGAGGTGCATGATGATTAGGTAGTTGATATGAAGGATGAGAGGGATGATAGTGAGACTGAGTCTACTAAGGACTTGGTTAGTCTTAACTTACACATTGAGATAACCAAGCCTTCGTCTAAGGGACATGGAAACTCTAATGACCCTAAGTCTCTGAAGAAAGATGGGGAAAATCAAAAAAGGGTGACCCTAGTACCACTTACGGACCAGGTTCATAGGTGAAAAAGCAAAAGCTAAAGAAGGTAGTGACTAAAGAAAAGAGGGTTAGGTTGCTTGAAAAACATATTGTTCTAAGAGGTCATGTCTTTGAGATTGAGTCCAAGGAAAAACTAGCCATGAGAAAATTAGTTGATGTTGTGGACCTCCAAGGTTGGACTCACTTGCTTGAGTGGCCTATTCGATACCTTCATGAATGAGAGGTTCGTTAATTTTATGTGAACATTGAAATTCAGGAAGATGAGGGCTTTGTGACTACTGTGTGGGACATTCCTTTTCGGTTAGATGAATAGCTCCTATGAACCATACTGAAGGTTGATAGGAAAGGGGTTCGCAATATGATAGACAGGTTCCCTACTAAGGTATTTTTAGGTGTGTCTAGCAAAGTACCCAATCTTAACACCTCTACCATTTTGAAGAAGCTTCTAAATGGCCCATACCAACTATACTTCGAGTTTTTCAACAAGGTACTCTTGCCAAGGATAGGTTGTCAGATGAAGCACGGGTTGTACTTGTGTGTCGCGGGTTCATGGGTGTAACTCCAGGTGCTCAAGTTAGGAGGTCAACCAAAGCACAAAGGTAACTATAGATCATATGTTATTCCACGGGTTGTAACTTGTGCTAATGGAATTGAGGGCAGACTTCATAGGAAATGGTTTTCTAAAGTTCGGAGTACAAGTTAACAACATAAGTAATAGATTAGTTGATAGGTCATAGGTGGTGCCACGGTTTGAAGTTTCAGAGATAGTTCCTGAGGTTCCAAAGAGTTAACAGGACAGGACCCCTCTCCCCAACCCATAGACTGGACCACCACATCTAATCTAGGTCTTATGGACCTGTCTGGTAGATTTTCAGAAGGGACGAATTTGACTTATCCTAATATTCAATGCCATTGTTGTGTCATTAAGTGCCCAAATGATTCCTTTCAAGCATTATACAATAATAAATTATTCCAATCTCACCCTTTCTAAAATATCATAAGTCCCAAACTCCTTTTTAAAACACTACCAAGTTTCTCAAGGCCTTTAAGAAAGGATTCCAAGCTAGGGTTTCAAATTTTCTTCATCCTCCGATAAGATTTTCATATTTAATCACACCAAGGTATGTGAGTTTTGATTTACAAGGACCTTTCCTCCACAAAGCTCAACCATTTCTTTCCTCCATTTATTTCTAAAATTATGGTAACATACGATAATTTCATGAACTTTTTTTATGATGATAGTATGAAGAGATTTATACTATTTTACTTTTGTACACTATTATATTATGAGATGTCATGGGAAAATATATGATTTAAATGAGGATTAAATGATGCACTAATAAAGCTTTATCTTGTTGATGATTGGTTATTTTGAATGGCTCTCAAATGAATTTATTGTACTCCTATCATGTTATTTATTCTCAAGTTGCATGATTTTAAGTATATATGCATATACCCACGATGTTTTGATCAATGTTATGAGCCAAGATTCTTATGTTAATGAAGGCCTTATGGTAAGATATGTGAACTATAATAATTATGAATTTTGAAGGGCTATTTTGCATTCTGTGAGATGTGAGAGTAATGTAAAAGTTATGAATGATATGGAGCTTTATCTTTGATATCACGAAGCTTTTCTTTGGATGAGCTACGCTATGATGATATATTATATTATATGGTTTGGTATAGTATGACTATGAATATAAATGTTTTGTTCCTTATGCTTGTGACCTAGCACTGAGAGGACTTTGGTAAGTAACCATCTTCCCTTAACTATGTTTCCACCATAGGTTTGTGATTAGCTAATGAATCCATTCAGGTCCCATTTTGAGATTGAGCAAAAAGGAAGGTGTTCCTGCAAGGCACTTCTTCTATGATTATCTGAAATAGGTGGTGTTCCCATAAGGCATTTGTGAGACACTCTTCAAAATGGGGAAAGTGCCTGTAAGGTGAAATGTTTAGTTTAAATTGGCTAAGTATACAACTCCTTGTCTGGCGTGGAGTGAACATTGGGATTCCAAGTAGTATCTTACTTGGTCTTACATGTAGGTTGTGGAACCTTCCCATCTATTTATGATGTTTTATGTGACTTGGTGATTATTCATGCCTATTTTGACTAAGTATTGATCCTTCATGTTATATTGAACCTTTATCTATTGATTATAGTTATGCATATTATTTAATTATGGCTTATGTTCCTTGTTGCATTGCATCTCGTATACTTAGTACATTCCAAGTATTAACATATACTTTTTGCCTACATAAGGAAACCATGTTGGGGTCAAGCTCCTATTCACACTCCTCCTCCATGTGGATAGATGATTCAATTGAAGATTTCTATTGGTGAGTCCTCCATTTTAGTCATAATATCTACTTACTTTCGTGCCTCATTAGGACTTGTCTCATTATGGATATTTATCTTTGAGGGTGAGACTGGGAGATGTCTTGGCCCCCGTTCCACTTATGATTAGAGGTATTTTTGGACATGTCTATGTGTGTTATGAGGTTGACTCACGCTATTTTTATGTAATTATTAAATCCATTAGTCCCTATTTTCCCTTTATATGTTGATGCTTGTGGTTGTAATGAGATGAGAGTCCTAAGCCCCTACTTCTCCCAAAGCGTGTTCCATACTTACTTGACCCTTAGACTTTATTAGCTATATGATCATGCTAATCCTCTCCTTGATGGCATACCCATAATATAAGTAAAAAGCCTCGTTTCCCTTAGAATTATGTTTTTGGTGTTTAATTATGCTTCTGCAATCAAAGATGTGCCATGTATTTTTAAGAGGTGTGTTTGGAGTCCCTTTCAGTTCCCCACTTGCTATGATACACCTAGGCCTTAGGCTTGGGTTATCACATTTATGGTATTCATAGAACCCAACTAAGCAAAACTAGGAGAGCCAACAAAAAAAAATAGGAGGGACCAATTAATCTAGGCCAAACAGTGTACAATAGAGTCAACTAAGGAAACCTATGCAGAACTACATCACAACTATCGCCGGATCAAGGTATAGTGATGTATATGGGTATAACTCCCTAATGGCTAAGCTTGTATGCTGATTAAGATTGCATAAGCCAAGAAGGTACAATATGGGGTGCATAGGTGGATGGATATAAGGGCCAATAATTGATAGAAAGGGTCTAAAGGCCCAACCATGTTTGAACCTGTAACCCAAATCTGATGGCAGGAGAAAAACACAGAACATGAATCTTGAACCATAAATGTGACCTAGTAACGTACCTTGGTCTGGTCTAGGTCCTCAGAACATGCCTAAACTAGACTTAGACAATACTCTAGACTAGACAATAAGGTGTGCAGTACCCTAAGATGGACATTGGGGCGTGTAGAACTCAGATGATACCTGAAATACCCCAAAAATGTGCCTTAGAAATGCCCTTAATTGAAATTTCTATATATCTCAAAATTCGTATGTGATATCAAAAATTTGACTTAATATTCTTGATCAAGCAGTAAAATTGAGCGACAAATGGGTATAAGTTGATTTTAGAAGACCCGTAGCGAAAAATGATTTTCATAAATATTTTCAATTTCCTATAGGGGTGCATGATGCCTCCGCGATAAAGACCATCGCAAAGGTGTGTTTGCACTTCCTTGATTTTTTTCAGCCTAAAACATTGGGGTCTTGTCCCCATGCTCGCTTATGCATAAAAACACCTATACTTAACCTATATCAATCAAGACACTCTCAGAACCCTCTCCAAGACTTAACCTAATATTTCATCCAAATTCAAGTGTCACAAGGTTAATTCCGGATTGCAAGAACTTCATTTAAGCTTCAAGTTCTTTTCAAGTCTACATCAAGGAAATCACCAAATTTTAGGTATATGCATTTTAACCATTGGGTCCTTTAACCAATGGTGCCTAACATTCATTTTTATGAAAATTGCATGTTTTCAAGTTGTATTACTTATGGATGTTATTTATTATGAATCATGATTACAAATTATGTTGGGATTTTATGAAATGTTGATTGGGAAAACATGTCTACTTATTTCAAGCTTACTATGAGATAGTTTGTCTTTGTGACTATGCATGTTTTGGGCTATGAAACTATGATATATTATGAGATTTGATGATGGATTTCAAGGTATCTTACATGAAGGTTTTACTATGTGTTGGTGAGTTGATTTACATTAAGTTTTCTCACATTATGTCACTCTTGAATTGCACGATTTTGAACTAGTATTACACATCCGCTAAGTGTTTGATAAAATGTTTTGACAAAGATTCTTGAGTTATTAATAACCTACTGCATGGTTTATAAGTCAATGTACTTTATGATGATTAAGGAATTGTATGTATGTATTGAAATCATGAAAATTATCTATAGTGTTGCAAGTTGACCATACCTTATTGGGGGTGACAAGACTAACTACCTTATGAGGGGGTGATATGCCTCAACCACCTTATCAAGGGGTGGCATGCCTGTACTACCACGTCGAGAGTCATGTACTTTGATCACCTTGTCGGGGGGTGACATGCCCATACTACCATGTTGAGCAGTATGTACTTTGACCACTTATCGGGGGTTGGCTTGCCCATACTACCACGTTGAGAGGTATATACCTTGACCACCTGGTCGAGGGGTGACATGCCCATACTACAATGTTGATGGGTAGATACCTCAATCACCTTCTAAGGGGGTGACATGCATTGGATTCCAAGTAAGAGCTTGCTTGGTATATGACTATGGTCTCTTCCTACACGTATAATCTATATTTGCAAGTTATATGGTTTACAAGTACGCTTTACTTAAAACATTGATCATGCAAGCCATATTGATACTATACTTATCCATTGCTTATGATTATGCAGTTTTACTATATTGGCTTATATCTTTTTGTATTTCATCCTACATGCTTAGTACATTCAAATGTACTAACGCATACTCTATGCCTACGTGATATTACCATGTAGGAACTAGAACACCTCACAATCATCCTCCACGTGGCTAGTTTTGGCATCTTGAAGATAAGCTTTGGTGATTCTTCAAGTTCGTGACACTAGCTATGCTACTCTTACTTTTGTTATTCCTTTATGTTGAACATTTGATACAATGAGGGTGAGCTCAAAAAGTGTCTTGGCCCCATCCAATCTACTCTAGAGGTGTTTTTGGAACCATTGATGTAATTATGTTATGATCTTGACTCTTGAATGTTTTATGACTATCCAAGACTTGCCTTAGTCCTGTGTCCCTTTTTATGTCTATTGTTGACGAAATTTTTGCTTCTGCGACCAAGGATGTGTGATCGATATGCTAAGAGGCTTATTTGGGGTTCCTTCGAGTTCTCCATTTGTCATATCACGTCTAGGCCCTAGGCATGGGTCGTGATAATAAACTGGGTTGGACGTCAAGGTGTTGTAGTAGACTATGCCTAGACTGAACTATAGGCAATATCCGTAGTACATATTCAAGTGTATAACATGAAATAAGGTCCTAGAATATTACATGCCTCCTAGTATAGGACAACCCAATAGGTACACAAGCAACTACATAGATATACATATCAACAGAAATAATATAAGCTCATGTCTAGCTGTCAATAGGTTCATCCCAGCTTATCACATTATAGGTATCTAGAATAATGATAGACAATCTAGCTAATAAGTGCAATTAGTATGCTGAATAACAATACATAACCTAACTGGCCTCCCAGGTGTAGCATGTATCTCCCAGGTAGGCCATACCAAATGCTCGATAACCTAGAATAATGATTAATGATTTAACTAATAAGTATAGCTGGGAATTCGGACAAAAATATATTGGCCAGTTAACAATTGTAATAAGTCCCTAGGATAGAATGACAGACAACCCAACATTTAAACACAATAAATATCCCAACCAACAATAGACCAGCCAACTAAAACCTCAGGTATAACATCATCTCACAATTAGGATCACAAAATTCAGTCACCAGACACTTAGGAAAACAGTACATGAACAAAATCACAACCACAGAGTCACAAGGGGTAGCCAGAAATATAACTTACAACCGGCTTCTCAAGGACAACCTTTGAAGAAACCTCCTATTAGTCCTGGCTAAACCCAAAAAGCTCCTAATGTCCAAAGGAGTCAATAGTCTAAGACAATACTTTACTTCTTCAACCTTCCTAAGATCCACCTTGATTCCTTTATCGATATCATATGACCAAGAAATTCCACTTTTTCCCACAAAAAGTCACACTTACTAAACTTAACAAATATTTGCCTCTCTCTCAAGGTTTGAAGTATGATTCTTAAATGGTTTATATGCTCTTTTATACTCTGAGAATGAACCAAAATGTCATCAATAAAGACAATCATAGAATCCTCAATATAGGACTTGAATACCCTATTCATTCAGTCATAAATACCTCCAGTGCATTAGTCAAACCAAATGACATCACAAAAAATTTGAAATGACCCAACCTTATTTAAAAAGTCGTCTTAGGAATATCACACTCCCTTACCCTTAGTTGATGATAGTTAGATGAAAGATCAATCTTGGAGAAGTTTCCAGTCCCTTACAATTGGTCAAACAAGCCATCTATCTTGAGAAGTAGATACTTATTCTTTATGGCCACTTTGTTCAATTAATAATAGTCTATGCACATCTGAAGTGACCCATCTTTCTTCCTTACAAACAACATGGAGCACCTCATGGAGATCTACTTGGCTTAATGAAATCCTTTTCTAATAAATCCCTTAATTGTTCCTTTAACTCCACTCGCACTATTCTGTAAAGAGGAATAGAGATAGGCTGGATATCTGGAAGAAGATCTATGTCAACATATATTTCTCTTCTAGGAGGAATGCTAAGAAACTCTTTAGGAAAGCCATTGAAAAACTCATTAACAATGGGAACTGACTCAATAGATGGAACTTAGAAAGTGACATCTCTAACCCTCATACACCTTGAAAATAATCTTATGGGATTCAAGAAAGAAAAGAAATCATCCCATACATACTAAGTTACTACCCTCCCACTCATGAATTGGCTTATTTGGGAATTGGAACTTGACTTTACGAGTTTGACAATCTATGGAATCATAAAAGGCATGTAATCGATCCATCCCGAGAATGACATTAAAATCTAACGTGGAGAGTTTTACTAGATCATAATGGCAATGTTAGGCATATAGATCCAGAACAATTTCTATATACTCTTTTAGCCACAACTGACTAACCTGTGAGAGTATAGACTTCAAATAGTTCAAGTAATACTTCGAGACATGCATTTCATTTATTTGCAAGGAAAGGCATTACGAAAGATAAATAGTCTCTCAGATCTAACAATGCATATACATCAAAATTATAAACTTTTGACATATCGGTCATTACATCTGAAGTCTCTTTCATTTCTTATTGGGTATGGAAGGTATTGAACCAATTGAGCTCCTCGTTGAAGTTGACCACTTTGGACCCCTTGGCCTTGAGTTCTAGCACCACCACCTCTACATTCACTATCATGATGAAAGGGTTTTCCATACTTGAAACATGCATTGGAATTGGCTAGGCATTCCTTCTTGTCGGGCCTTCCATACATTGTGCAATTTAGAGAAGTTGAGCACCTGGACCTCCTTATGGCTTAGGCTTGACCCCTTGTCTTTGTTGAACATTGGAGGAGCATCGGTTAAAACTTGGCCTACTTGTTTTTAGCAACCATGAAACTTTCCATGTCGACCAACTCTTTTGTGGGAGAATTCAACACCTTCAATTCCAGTCCCCTTAGACTCCCAAGCATGCACCCTTAATTTTTTATCTTTGATTTGCTCTGCATATGTCCTAAGGTGGGAGATATACATCTCCTTTAATAACATGGTAATTTTGCATTCCTTGGACACTAACTTTGACACTCTAGAAATGAACTTTCTCATCCTTGATCTTGGGTAGACAATAATGAATGGTGCATACTTTGATGGCTTGGTGAACTTGAGGGTGTAGTATTTTACATCCATGGTACCTTGTTGGAGATTGATGAAATCTTAGACTTTGTCCCACCTCAACTCCAATTTGATAAACCAATCTATGAAGGCACTTTTGAACTTTTCTTATGTGATTGCTTCCATTTCATCACCCCTTGCTTATACCCATTGGTCTTACCATACTTTGGTGATGCCCTTGATTTGATAAGCCAAAAGCTTGGCCTTTTTATTTTGTGGCACTCACATAATGGCCACAATCAACATGACTCATTTATGAACTCCACCATATCCTTACCAACCTTTGAAACAAGGTACTCGAGCGGGTTCACCATTGTAAAGTGCCGGAACCTATTTGCAGTTGTAGGCACTTGAGGAGGGAGAGAAACCTCACTATTAACTTTGTGACATGGCTTGAGCCAAATTAGTGAAGGCAGACAAAACTCTACATGAGAAACTCCCTATTCTTGCGGCATTGGAGGAACTTGGTCCTCATTCACATCCTTTTGTGGAGGAACTCTTCTGGTGGCATAATCTATAAAATTATAAAAGGAATGTTGGTAGCATCCAAAATATACTTTCTCAAAAGAAATAAAAATGGTCATTTGCAATATATTACCCTACTTGTGAGTCGGAATCGATCCCACAGGAAATATGAAAAAATATTATCAATAGTAAAAATTTTAACTTGATAGTCGTTATCAAAATTAGAGGGATTTAATTTAAGAAAATATAAAACAACAATAAAAATAATAATAGCTTACAATTTAATATTTTGTTTGTGTCAAGATAAACATAAGTAACTAATAATGTGTTCCCTTGATTTTATAACTTAGCAAGAACGTGTTAGTGATCTATTTCAATATTTAGCATGCAGGACAGTAAGTTAAGTTCACCAAGCCCTTTGGTCAAAGGTGAGAAATGAATTTAACTGTGTGACTTGAACCATCTTCATAGTGTGCATTACTAATCCTTACCTATTAGTCTCAGCCCAACCTCCCATTGGCCTATTTAGGTCGATTAAACGAGAACACATCAATTGAATCCTATTAATTAATCTCTTTTCTTATTTATTACTAGGCGGGTTCTAATGTTGGCCACCATTATTAAATATGTAAAATGGAGAGAGTTAATTAATACAAGCATAAAAGTTACTCAAGAATCACTTTTTACGTTAACTTACTTGAATAATATACCATGGTTTTCACAATTCTAGTTATAAAATTTTAGCTATTCATTATTATTAGAAAAACACAATTTTATAAGAATAAACTTACTTGTGTTAATCATAAAAATTGAAGAACAATAGCTAAATAATATTCTAATAGTCAAGAATACAAATAAATAATAAAGGGAGAAGAAAAGAATAAACCAAATTTCTTCAATCTCCATGATGGTTCTTTCAAAACTCTAAGCTATAAAATTTTAAAACCTAGATTGAATTAGTTGGGTTAGTAATGCAAGAATTATTTTCATTGACTATTTATAGATGTAAAAGAATAACTAAGTCCAAAACAAAGTTGGAAATCTAAAATTGGAAGGAAATTGAATTCTACCATAGCGCTGCCTTCAATTTTTTTGTTGCCCTCATAATAGTTGCCACATGGCAGCAATAACTTGCAATTCAAATTGCAAAATGAACAATTGACCCGTATATGCATCTTTTATTATTTTATTGAATTTAATCCGTTAAACTGTCTATTTGATTTCTCTTCTGTAAGCTTCTATTTTTAATTTGTTTTATCTCCAAGCTTTTTTATTTTCATGCCAATTTATTTCTATAAATAAAATATACAATTTAGCATAATTCATAAAATTTTTGCTCAAAAAGGATAAATAAAAAATCAAATATGAAATAAATAATAATTAAATATATTAATTTTTTCCCTCACATCAAATGTCATTAGATAGAGGAAACCTTAAGGCAACTTCCATGGAACAACATGAATCATGAAAGAAGGGAATGTTTCCTAAACACCTCATAGCCTCTTATTAATAATTGCAGCGCGCTTCATAACTATAAACAAGACTCTAGTTGATATGGTATGTTGGAATTCGAGGACCATTTCAAAACCTCATTCTCTAATTCTAAGTTTGTCACAACCTAAGCCTAAGGCCAGCAGTAACATGGTGTACGATAAATTCAAAGGTTCCTCACCCAAGCCTCATAGCATTCTTCAAGAATTCATAGGTACTTGGACATAAATAAGGCAGAGTTTAATTAGGGAAACAGGAATAACGGACATTCAAAATACACCATGAAAAGGAAACCAACTTAAAGTTTCGTACACTTGGGTCTAATAATGCCAACTGTGCAATGACTTAGCAGGGGCTAAAACATGTTCAAATCTCACCCTCAAGTGTTAGTAGAAAAATAAATACAACATAATAAAGATCAAATATCATAATACATCAAACATGAAGGAAAGAGGTGTGTTCTTTGAAATGGAGGACTGACCAATCACCAGTGTTCAAATGTTCAAAACCTAGCCACATGTTAGAGGAGAAGGAGCGTCAGTCTCTATATGGTGATATCATGTAGCCAAAACATGTGTAGTACTTTAAGTATACTAAGTATGAGGGATGCGAATGTAACAATAAAATCATAATATCATAATAAGCGATATGCATAACCATAGACAAATAGTAAAGCTTTGTATGAAATTAATGATCATTGTATCATTTAAAACATGCTTTGAGGTAACATAATCATCATAACTCATCATGTATATAACTATGTAGGAGGAGATCATAACCAACATTGAAGACTATGCGAGCCACTACATAAAATCCAACATAACTTCTACCTTGGCATGGGAAGATTACTTTCCAAGTAGTACTCCATCAACTTATGTATGCATATCTTTAACTTTAACTTTGGTATTTTGAATCCACTAGCCTTGGCCTACAGGGCTTCTATAGTGGTGCATCGTAAATGAAATAGAAAGTTGCTACTAATGTTCCCTTACATCACCTCACCTCCGGCCATTTTGTACTAAGTCAAGTCCCATAGAATACTTTAAAATATAATTATAATCATAGCATTCATAAGCTTTAAACATAACATCATCATATAAGGAGCAGCTCATTTATCATTGGAATCCCTCCAAGTGAGAATTTTCCTTTCAAAAGAGGATCTATCTTTGGTGAGAATTATGCTTTTACCATCTTTAAAACAACATGTAGAGATACATACAATACTTTATAATTTTCATGAACATTCATAAACTTTTATAGCATACTTAAAGGACCTTATCATTCATAATATGCTTCATTGGAGAACTTAGATTAAAACTTTGTTGGCTTGTGCAAGTAAATTTAAAAACATGCAATTTAAGAGTATTATATAGTAACATATTGAAGTTCATCAATTCAACACCATTTTTAAATAATCTTCTTTATACATTCAAAATCCTAAGTAGGAATATCATGAAATCCATCTTGAAAATCATTATAAGTTATAGCATATCATAACATTGTATAAATATACTCCATATAATTATAAATGTATCATAAAATACACATTTTAAGAACTTATCATAAAACTCATGATGATTCATAAATTTAAACTATGTAAAATAAGGATTATTCTTATGATTTGTGGGTGGAGGGTACCCATAAATCAAAACCACATACCTTATTAAGGAGCCTCAAAAGGGAATTGAAGCTTGAAGAAGGGGACTTGGAAACCCCAACTTTCTTCTTGCCTTGGAAGCTTGAGAGCCTTAGAAAAATTTGGGTGAGTCCAAGAATGGAAGTAAATAAGAGAGTATCGGGTAAGATAGGGCTAATATGGGTATGGAACATGCTTATAACAATATTGTATTGGTCTTATGATGCTGAAAAATATCAAAAATATCCTTCATAAAAGGTGTCAGAACCAAACTATAACCCTCATCTATAGGTGGTATGTCGGATTGTGAGTCGTAAATAGGGTTTCATCAAGGTTACATTTTGAGACTTCTGAAACCACCTCTGGATCTCAGTCTACAACCACTTTTTATGACCTATAAAACTACTGATAGGTCATACACCCCTTCATAAATCAGTCTCACACTAAGGATATTTTTGTTTGCTCAAAACCCAAGCCATAATTTCATTCTACAACTCATAAACAAAACCATGGCTCGTCTTGCTTGTTCATAATTCCAGATCCAAAAACCCAAATTTTGACCAAATCACACCCTTATTTGACAAATACCTTTTTATGGTGTGTAGCACCATTTAAAGACCGTAAACATCCCTCATGGACCAGCTCTACACATAATGAATTTTTCACTGTAATTGACGCAATCCACAAGCCTTATCTATCACCCATGATTTGAACCATGAGCCACAAATTAGGCTCATACATTGACATGCAATTGTCTACTTTCAATATTTTCTTTTGCATTTTCATATGTTTGAACTTATGGGGTCATACAATTGCTTTCAAACTAGATCTCCTATGTCATTTTTCCTATGATTTGACGTCCGCACTTAAGTTTCACTGAAGCAATATCCTTGTTTCTGAGTCTATGTTATGCCCTTCTTGAATAACAATTGCTTCTCCTCATAAGTCAAATTCATGCCCAACTCTACCAAATCAAAGTAGATCACATGAGACTCATTAGGTATGTATTACTAAAGCAAAGAAACATGAATTACTGAGTGTATATATCATAAACTAGGTGCAAAGAACATTTGTAGGAAACCTTTCCTACTTCACTTAGTATCTTAAACAGGATCGATGAATCTAGGGCTGCACTTTCCCTTCTCCCTGAATCTCATGACACCCTTCATAGGTGAGACTATTAGCTATACATAGTCATCCTCCATGAATCTAAGGGTCGAGTCTATCAATCTGTATTACACTTTTGTGACTTCGGGTTGTCAACAATTGACTCTGAATCAATTAAACCTGCAGCTTAGTTACTTGAAGCAAAATTTTTGTCTGTGGTATCCACAATAACTGCATTAAACCAACTAATAGGGGATCTACACTACCATCCATATAAGACCTCAACAAAAAATCCATCAAAATACGAGAATGGTGTTAGTTTTGTAGGCAAACTCAGTTAAAGGCAAATATTGATCCCATGGGGTACAAAATCAGTCACAAACGCTCGAAATATATCCTCTAACACCTAAATGGTCCTCTTAGACTGACTATCATAAAATGTTATACTCATATCCAACTGAGTACCTAGCATATCCTAGTTATGTAAATGCGAATAGGGATCCATGAATATGGTGCCCAAGTTAACATTGACCTCCATGAATGTCAGATAGGGGTCCATGAACTCAGAGCATTGGCTGCCCTCCATAACTGCAGGAATGGATCCTGTGAATATGGAGTTCAAGTCCCATACTACTCTGCAAACGTAGAACTCCTTTCGCTAATGCAGAGAGTAATGGTGCTTGCACCAGATTTAGCAAAACATGAATATAGAAATTACTCAAAACAGATCCTCGAGATCCTTTTAGAAACCAAATTACACAAATAAGACATGCACCAATACTAGAAATGAGGATCTAAACTTAATGAAATTATCAGAATTTGATTCTGAGGTCTCTTCACCATAACTACCTATAGAATTTGATGAAACTAGTTAAAAGCACAAAATACTAAAACTACCCTTGGAAACTCTAAAAATTACAACAATATCATTTCTAGTGTTAATTTCACCATCCGAAGCTATTGGAACTGTTAGAATTTTGATCCAAGCTTCTAAACTCTAATTTTGATCAAAGTTAAACTTTAACTCTCGAAAACAATTAAAAATGCAACTTTGGATGTAAAATTTCTACTTTAACTCTAAATACAGTTCTGTAGCTTCTTCTCGACCAAAATTAATTTCCGAATCTAATGGAATCAATGTATTTCTAATATGACATCCAAAATACAGAATGGTAAAAAAACTTAGTTTTTCAATAACTTAAACTTTTAAAAATACTAAAACTCATATTTTAAATTTTTTTTTAAATAGCAAGTTCTTAATTCCAACAATACAGATAATAAAAAATTGGGCCAAAGAAACTTTTGAAAGTATAAAATAAAAATTT
This sequence comes from Solanum sejunctum, assembly GCA_025642045.1. Classification (NCBI taxonomy): domain Eukaryota; kingdom Viridiplantae; phylum Streptophyta; class Magnoliopsida; order Solanales; family Solanaceae; genus Solanum; species Solanum sejunctum. Next base: position 77,360 of record JAOTQJ010164136.1, on the reverse strand, counting down.
TCACAAATAAACTCAAAAATGACCAACAAGTTTATTATAGTAGGCAAGAGATCTGTAGTAAGATTTCATTATTCTATAACTATGTGTCACCATTGGATGAAGGATCACCCTTAGCATAGGCTTGATTCCTTAAGAAGGGACATCCATAGTAGAGGCTTTGTCGCTTATGTAGCTTAGTGGATTCACATAGGCATTAGGAGTCTACCTTGGTAAGTAGTCTACCCTCCCTTTCTTTTGGTGTAGGTGTAACAAGACTCTATATTATTGCTCACATAGTTTATTTGAATGGTTACTCGTACACACGTTTATGATCTCTCACAAGGTTAAAGGTTATTTATCACAATGGTTTATGGAATATTTTCTATGACTCATTAATCCTATTTTGATTATGATTTTCATTATATCCTATGATATTTTATAAGGTATATGATTTCTTATAGTGACTTATGACTACCATTATAGTATCTATCTTCTCCAATTACTTTAATATGGTTCTTAAATTACTTTGCCGATGTTTATGATTTCTTGTTACACTTTCAATATTTACTTAGAATATTTTCTAACTTAGTCATTTGAACATTATCATGTCATGCTTTCCATTGCTCACATGCTAGTGTATTTCGATGTACTAATGCATATTTTGTTTACATTATTAAAAATGCAGGGTTGAATTCTTCTTACACTCCTCATGGCTAGTTGGCTTGGTAGCACATCACTTGATTGATAATTTCTCATGCTTCAGGCGTTGCCCATCAAGCCTACGATCTCGTTGTTAGCTTTGTTTCCATTTGATACATTTACTTTTCTTTTGATGAGGGTGATCTAGGAACATGTCCATAGCTACCACCTATGTTAGTATAGTAGAGGCATGTCTAGACAAAGAAAGGTGTAAGTCGATTTAATTGATCCTATGCTTTACTTATAATGTTTAATTTTATATTCAGACTGCCTATCGATCATTTTGGTTACTATTGTTAATTCACAAATGTTATGTATAATCGATATGCTAAGATATATTTATGAGGATAGGACAACCTTTTCTTTTACTTTATAGTTATACATTGATGTGGATTGGGGAAGCCTTTCAATTTTCTTTATGTTTTGGGTATTGATAAGAATAGGTATAACCTTCTCTTTTACATCATGAATTATGTATGGTCTCATGTATCATGTCTCGCAGTTCTTCCCCTATGGCTACTTTACATTGCATACCCGCATATATAGTACATTTAAGAGTACTAATACTTACTCTATGCCTGCATTATATCATAATGCAGGTGCAAGTGACCATATCATCTATCCCCATGGCTAGATGTAGATACTTTAATGATCCGAATTCGGTAAGACCTCATGATTTGAGGACAAGGTCTTCTATCTTACTTTCATGTCATTACTATGTTCTACAAACAACTTTTCTTTGTGTTTAAGGTGAGCTATGACCTGTCTGAGCCACCATCTTTTTTCATGAGTTAGCGGCATATATTAGACTTATGTATCTTGGTTCAATTTCTGACTTATATACTCATATGTCATTATATCATCTTCTATTTTATGAGACATGATTAGTGATGCTTCCACTCATGTTCTCTTCTTTGATTTACCTATAATGCTTGATTGCATGCTAAGGGGTTAGTTTGAGGTTCCTTCGAGGATCTTATTCCCCGTGTTATAGCTAGGACCTATGTTAGTTATGATAGTGATAGATAATAAGGAAAAATAATACAAGGATCCAGTTTAGTTTATTTGAAAAGGTCGGTTACCAAAAAGAACATTGAGGCTTTGTTTTGGGGCGATAGGGTACTTTGAGACCAAGGTTTTGTACATGTTTTCGATTGTCATGGATTAAGAGATATTATATTGTGGGAATCGTATGATTCTTAGTATTCCATTCAATTCATATCTACTAAACTATATAGAGATTTAATGGAAGTGTATTAGTGGAATCATACAAAGAAAGGTATAGCAAGATTTTTCACAAAATCTCCCAATTGCCAACATTAAACTCAAGCATCAAAATCCAAGTGGACCATCTCAAAATATTGAGATCCCTACTTTGAAGTGGGAGGATCTAAATATGAACTTTATAATAGGGTTATCCTATTCCCATAGGCAACATAATTCAATTTGGATTATGGTAGACCGAATGAACAAATCAACCCAATTTTTACTGATTAAGAATTCTTACTCCTCTGAGTATTATGCAACGATATATATCCAAGAATTGGTGAAATTTCATGGTGATTATTTGTCCATTATTTTAGATTATTGCACTCAATTCACTTCAATCATGGTACAAAAGTTAAATGAAATTCTACTTTTCACCCTCAAACTAATGGACAAGCCAACAGAACAATTTAAACCTTGGAAGATATGTTGAGAGCATGTGTAATTCATTTCAATGGTACTTGGTATGACCACTATCATTTATTAAATATGCTTATAATAATAGCTATCATACTAGCATCCAAATGGCTCTTTTTGAGGCTTTATATGGAAGGAGATCTAAATGTAGATCTTCTGTTGGGTGGTTTGAAGTAAATAAAATGGCTTTGTTTGTATCCAAATTGATGTTTGATGTTATTAAAAAGGTGAGACTCATTTGGGAAGGGTTAAATGTTACATAAAGTTGACAAAAATCATATTCAGATGTAAGGAGAAGGGAGATTGACGTTGATGTTGATCATTGGGTCTACTTGAAAATTTTATCCATGAATGGAATAATGTATTTTGGTAAGAAAGGGAAGATTAATATTTGATATATGGGGCATATATAAGATTTTAAGGCATGTTGGTAAAGTGGCTTATAAGTTCAATCTACCTTT
>JAOTQJ010164136.1:0-74438 GCA_025642045.1 Solanum sejunctum | reverse complement strand
GCCTTGAAAATCTTATGACTTTGGGTATTAAAATGCATTATTGCATTAATGTTGAATTATTGACTATTTCTCCTTTTATACTAATGCTAGCTTTTATTTCATTCGAGGATGAGGGTAGATATTACTATGCCTTAAAAGGTAGAAACTTACAATAACTAATAAAATTTTAAAAATTTAGGTGCAAGGTCTACAAAGACCATCTACGGCCTATAAGTTGAACCAAGGGAGATTGATGTTGATGTTGATCATTGGGTCTACTTAAAAATTTTATACATGAAGGGAATAATGTATTTTGGTAAAAAAAGGAAGCTTAATATTTGATATATGGGGCATATATAAGATTTTAAGGCATGTTGGTAAAGTGGCTTATAAGTTCAATCTACCTTTCCATCAGTGAATCCAAAGTTTCATGTATCTTTATTGAGAAAATATGTTGGTAAACCTAGCTCTGTTGTGCCTTTACACAATGGTTGCCAAAGAGAGATTGACTTTTGAAGAAATTTTCACTGTGATTTTAGATTGCCATGTTCAAAATTTAAGAAACAAAGAGACGACATCCATGAAAGTACCATGGAGGAACCAAGAAGTATAAAATATTATGTGGAGGATGAAGCAGACATGATAAAGCATTATCCTTAACTTTTCCTTTCTATTTCCTCCCTAGGTATCTAGTTTCCCATGATCTAATCCTACGACTTCCTACGTTTTAGCCTTTCCAGGTCATTACATACACATGCATATTCATGAAACTAATTTAAAGCTATGTTTTATGCATGCCTTGAAAATCTTATGACTTTGGGTATTAAAATGCATTATTGCATTAATGTTGAATTATTGACTATTTCTCCTTTTCTACTAATACTAGCTTTTATTTCATTCGAGGATGAGGGTAGATATTACTATGCCTTAAAAGGTAAAAACTTATAATAACTAATAAAATTTTAAAAATTTAGGTGCAAGGTCTACAAAGACCATCTACGACCTATAAGTTGAACCACAGGTCTTAAAACTAAAGTGATAGATGGAACTTATACTTGAAAAAATTTGTAGAAAGAAATTGATGAAGTACGGACTATGTTTACAGGAGTAGAAGAAACTGTGGCTCATGGAAAGGAGTCATAAAAGAGACCCTGAGGTTTGGAAAAGAATTAAGTCTTTGGACTGTTTGTATGACCTGATAGGATAGGTCATAATTACTCTTACGAATCATACAAAGGGGCTCATAAAATACCCCAATACTTAGAATTTGTTTTCTTGTAGTTCAGTTCTACAAGAGTTAAAGATATGTCAGAAAAGATGATATGGATCATAAATAAAGGGTTGGTGATTGAGATTGAGAGAGGGTAATTTTAGACCTTGGTTCCATAGGCAGATTGTAAGAGTCGTAAAAGGTTCTACAACTTATAGACTACGATAATGTAACTTGAAAGATTCTTATTAACAGTATTTTAGATACTTTATGCCTTCCTAACCCCCAAACTATGTTGTTTTTGTTGTATAAGTTACCCTATAATCATTTTAACCCATGAAGTCCACCCTATTCCCTAATGATCACACAATCCCAAATTCTCTTTAAGTACTTCTTGTCCAAGATTCCATTGAAGCTCAAGCAAGGGTTTTTCAAAGTTTTCAAGTTCTTCCCCAATTTTAAGGTTAGATTTCATTCAAGGTATGTGGCCATTCATTCATTGATCTCTTTTCATCCATAGAACCCAGCAAATTACTAACTTCTTCCATAAATTTCAAGTATGAAAATTATGGTTTGGATGATTTTTCATTTAATTGCATGAACTATTCTTTATTTAATGATTATTGGTCTAATTATGCATGAACTGTTATTAAATTGATGATTTCAGGATTTTACATGCATTTTTAATCAAGTTCCATCCAGATACATGAAATTCAATATGGATTTCTTCAAGAGATAAGTATAGAAAACACGCCTAAGCTATACCACTTTTTTGAGTTTCACACCTAAAGTATTGGAAGTTTGAGAAAACACGCCTAAACTATCACTTATTAGTTCTACAAATACACTTCAGTAGTGTGTGTAACACACTCTCTCTTTTATTGGAGAAAACTTTGCCACATGGACAGAAATTAAATAAAAATATATTAATATTATTTAAAAACTAAATTTTAAAGTATAAATATTCTTTCAAAAAAATATTTTTTTAAAAAAATAAAATTTAAAATATTTTTCTAACCTACTCTATTGCCCCCAACCCCAACAATCCCCACTCCTTTTTTTATCTCTTTTATAAATAATTTTTTAAAAGTTTAAACTTTAGCCCCTACTCCACTCCTACCCAAAAAAGTAAATATTCTTAAAATAAATAAAAATTTATCCTACTTGCATCTAATCTTCAGGTCCTAATTTATTTTTATCATTTTATATATTTTTTTTTATAGATATGTACACATATGTTTAGAAAAATCTTTTTTTCGTACTTGTTTATCTATTATAACAGAAATAAAAAATTTATTTAAAAAATCTTGTGACAATAAAGATAATTTTCTAAAAATGATAAAAAAATAAAAATGAAGAATTAAGTGGATAGTGTAGAATTATTTTTTCTAAAAACAATTAGAATAATATCTAAATTATTATGTTAAGAGGGGGATGAAATAAGAAATTTTTAAAAAAATTTACAATTTTCGTTTGGGGGAGAAAGGGGGGGAAGGTGCGAGGAAGTGGTGGTGTGGGGTAAGAAAAATATTTGTCTTTTATTTTATAATTTTTTAAATAATAATATTTTAATATTTAATTTTAACTAGTACTATACTTTATTTATTTTTTTCCAAGGTGGATTATTTTGTCCATGTAGAGTGTAATATGATATTTTTTGCCAAGGTGTAATATGATATTTTTTAAAAATAAAAAAGAGTGTAGGACACACACCATGGTGAGAGTAGAATAAAAGACAGAAGTGTGTTTCTCCAACTAATAAGTGATAGTTTAGGTGTGTTTCTTTAACTTTCAATACTTTAGATGTGAAACTCAAAAAAAGTGATAAAGTTTAGGTGTGTTTTGTATACTTATCTCTTTCTTCAATTATGATGTTAACGGATCTAATTGTACATGATTATACATGATTTGTTCAAAGTAAATCATTTTAAGTTAATTACATGTGAGCCTATGCTTTTAGTTTCCAATAGAAGCTATGATCACGAATTTATATGACTTTTGTAATGACCTTGAAGGTCATTATTGATAATTTTTTAAAAAAATTAATTCTTTCCTTCAAATAACTTCCTCGAGTATTATTTTATCCATTGTGACAGTTGATTTTTTAAAATTATATGAAAAGTTGAGATTTAGGTAAAGTATTGAATTCTAAAGGATTAAGTTGCTTAGTTTTGAATTTTTGGCCTAGATGTGACATGACGAATGGAGAACTCGAAGGGACCTCAATCAAGCCTCTTAACATATTATTACACATCCTTGTTTGTGGAAGCAATTAAACAACAATAAAAGAATAGAAATAAGGGAAAAAGGTTTAAGTAACCTTTTATTATGATAAACATCAAAAGAATTAAGACATTCAAAGCTCATAGCATAATTACATGACTTGTCCAACAACACCTCTAAACATAGAACTTAGCGGGGGCCAAGACAATCAACCAGGCTCACCCTCATAGTCAAAAGTATACAATAAAGGAAAGAGAGTCTTTATACATAGCATAAGATCAAAGATATTGTCCACAAAATTGATGACACACCAACTTGCTTTATAGAGATAGTACTAGCCACAGGGAGGATAAGGATAATCGTGAGGAGCTCTGATTCCTACATGGTAATATCATGTAGGAATAGAGTATGTATTAGTAAGTTTGAATGTACTAAATATGTAGGATTCAATGCAACAAGAGATAGGCAGCATAATCAAAATATATAATTAGGAAATAAATAAGCATTACGACATGCATGAGTGATGCTTGAAGTAAAATATGCTTACATAGAACATATTACATGTGTAGTAAGAGACCAACATTATGATGGTGGTCACACCCCGCCATCCATGATGATTAAGGTACCAACCACTCAATTGATTGATGGTGGTCATACCCTGCCATCCATAGTGATTGAGGTATCAACCCCTCAATTGATTGATGGTGGTCACACCCTGCCATCCATGGTGATTGAGGTCTAGCACTCCTTCAACTAGGTATGGTCAATTGCAAGTCTATGGATACTTTTCATGAAATCAACTCATTTGTACCTTCCTTTCATCATCTTAATGTCACATAAGTCATAGGTCATACAATGGATTATCAATGGCTAAAAAATCCTAAACCAGACATTTTATCAAACATTTGGTGAGTATATAATGCTAATATAAAAATCATGCAATTAAAGAGTAAAATCATGCAAGAAATCATCAAGTAAATCAACCCACCAACACTTGGTAATACCCTCATGCGATATACATTGAAACCCTTCATCAAATATAAAAATAGATACTGAATTCATAGCTCAAAACATGCTTAAACAGTCACACTTTTATGAAACTCCAACATAGTTCATAGTCAAATTCATAGTAAGTAAGACCCATAAGTAAATCATCTTAGAAACATGAGATTTATGTAAAGGAATCTTGGGTACCATGGGTGAAAGGACCCAATGGTTAAAACACATATACCTCAAGTTTGGAGAATTCCTTGGTGAATATTTGAATGGAGACTTGAAGCTAGAGTGATTTCCGTAAAGATCTAGAATAAGATTTGGCACTTGAATTTTGAGTGAAGTATTTGTCTAAGTGTTTGAGAGAGTATTAGGGAATGTCTTGTATGATATATAGGTGAAATATGGTTAAGTATAGGTATTTTTACATATGGAAATACTTAGGCCCAAGATTCAAAAGCCTTGGATCGAACAATAAAACTAGCAGCATTTTCACACTAGTCCATGGCCCAGCCGCGGCGCGCAGTGGCGTGGATCAACATCGGATAAGGAAATTTTTGGATTTTTGAATTTTGATATGGCTACTCTAAAATTGGGGTTAGACCTAATTTCCACTCAAATTTTCCCCCTGATCAAGAATATGAAGTTGGATTTTTGATTTCACGCATGAATTTTGAGATATATGGAAATTATAATTTCGGGCATCTCCGAGGCACATTTTCGGGCACTTTTTGGGATCGTTTCACTTGGAGCCCATATTCAACTTCAAGGATTACTTTTGTGTGTCCAAGTTCTTGGCACAAAGATAGACCAAAATATGGTACTTCCATTTTTGCTTGGTTATTGGTACCATTATCCATAGGAGTAGCAAATTCATAGATGAATTCACCTTGACTATCACTGAGGATAATAACTGCCCCTATCTTGCCTTGATTATCAAGGACACTACCATCTGTATTTAGATTAACCATGTCTCTTCGAGGATTCTTCCAACATACTTTGGTAACTTTAGTCTATTTGATGCAACTCTCAGCTAGCTGGATCAATTCCTTCTAACTATTAAGGGAAAACAACTGTTAAGAGGTTGGAAATGCCCTTGAAGAAAAGGTATTTCACTCCAGCAGAATTTGAACTTTTTCAACAATATTTAATAGCATATCTATTTTTCCATAGGTTCCAACAAATGAAGATGGGGGTACAATTCCATATATTTCACAACACAATCTCAATATCATAAAAATCTTAAGGTCAACATCAAGTAGTTCACAATTTTCTCAATTACAGCACAAGTATAAGAATACACAATATTTATAATTATCCAATTGAATGATGAGATAGCATAATATTCTCAAAAGTACTTCTATTTAACAAAAAACCTGTTTGATTAGGGAAAATGAGATTAGGGAGGTAAGGGGATAGTAAATGACATAGAAGCTTGGAAATGATTTCATTGATAAAGTTGCTATGGCTAATAGGTCTAAACTTAGAAAGTTTATTAGGATGGTACACTTTTGGGAGTAAGACCAAACAAGTGTAGGAGAAAAAGTTAGGCATAAGGTAAACACAAAAGAAAGAATAAATGATTGCAAAGAGGTCCTTGTTAATGGTGTTCAAACACGTTTGAAAGAAAATGTCATTCATGCCATCAGGAATAGAGGAAGAGTTGGAGTTTATGGAGATAACATATTCATTAATTTATCCAGAGTTGTCATGGATTGAAGAGTCTTAGTCTAATCATCATAACTAATCTAGGAATATAGTTTAGAACTTCTTCCTGAATAACCTTCTCCTCACTAGTGAAAACATGATCAAAGTGATCATAGGCAACATTGAAAATATTATCATCCTCTTTTATCTACTAAGCATCATCATCTTGGATCTTATGAATGTACAACTTTTTCTCCTTCCTCTAATGACTGCATGGAAGTATCTAGAGTTCATATCACCTTCCTTGAACCATTGGAGATAGGGCATTTGTTTCAGGATAGATTCTTCTATTTTAAGGAATCTAATGTACTCAACATTAGCAACATAGAGTCTGACACTATCTTATTTAGATTCCTTTACAATTTGGTCCTCTTCAACAATTCTCACTTTATCCTTAAACTCTTTCACTTTAGCATATATATTCCCAAATTCACTTTTAGACCAACTGCTGAGGGTGGCAGTCAACTTTTTATCTTTTGATAAAAGTTTCCCATTGGATTACTAGAGCTATCCAGATTCTTACTTTAGTAATTGCTCAATTATGGAATGATGGGTGGTCAGTCCAATAATTGAGGAATTTAAAGTATTTCATAAGATTGTTGATTTTCTATACCATTTCAATAAGAAGAGAGCGCTATTCAGAACCCACAAAAGGCAAATAAGTGATAGAAGTGTAAGGCATAGATTCCAATTATTTACCATTCACCATGGATTTATCTAGCCTCTTTAAGATTTGGAAAAGCACACTTATCAAGCTAGACCAAGTGAATTTCAATCCACTAAAGCTTAAGTCCAAAAGAGCACAAGCTTCAACGACACTAATAAACTCCAAATGCTTGTTCAGATTATAAAGGAACCCTCCCCCCTCCCCACACCCCATTTTTCTTTAGGAGTTGAGATAACATTGAAATCCCCAAAAATGCACCAAAGGGAGGGGGTGTCTCCCTGAGCCAACAACTTTTCACACGGTTGTATTCTAAAGCTATCCTCGCATTTAGCATACATATAGGTGACAATAAATTTCTGAGGAACTAAAACATGGCTTAATCCATAGGAGAATGTTGTTCAAATAATCAAGTACCTAGCAATCCATAAATTTATTCTGTCATTAAAAAAATCCATATCCTTAGACCAAAATATTCATATTTTTCCATTATGATTATGAATAACATGGTCCATATTATGATAAAGTATGGACTCGTGCAGATGAGAGTTGTCTGAGAAAGGTTCTAGAATAGTCATAAGAGACAAATTATTGTTACTTATAATCTTTTTTAGTCTTTCTAAAACACCATGGGTAGTAATACACCTCAAATTCCAATTGTATTAATCATTAAGGATTTTTAGACTTATATAACTTGATGTTAGGCCTGCCTATAAGGGCAAACAAGGTAGAGTTGTTACGCTTGGTAGAGAATCGGGTTTTATAGATCCCTTTGCTAGATAATCCTTAACTGTTGATGACTTGTTGCAACTACTAGGTCACCAGGCTATCATTTCGGTCACCAGACTCCGTTTTGCCAGAGTGTTCTCCGGCTAGATTGGTTTCTCGTGCTTGTGCACTGAAAGAGATTCTCTGGGAGTATCTAGAATCAATCAAACTTTAGATGGGAGATTCATCCTCACCACTTACCTTGTCTTTAATCGACATAGTTTGTTCCACTGAATTAGCATTTTGAATCCGCACCAACTCCTTTGACGTATTTGCAAAAATATCTCCTCCTTTGTTTGCAGATTCAAGGAATTAAGGGAGGAATTTTTATGTGAATCATGATACCCTATGTTAACCTCTATGTTACTTAACTATTGTGCTTGATCTGGTAGCCTGAGTAGGCTAGCTGGCTCACATCAATCATATCTCTGGAGATAGTCAGATAGCTCTTTTGTCACTAGCCGTTAGAGAGAGACTTTAGAGAGCAGGCATCCATAACATTGAAACTAAGTAAATTGTTGATGTGATTGTTCTACATTATGAATGTTATATTGGTCCAATTATGGAATAATCTTTATGATATTAATAATTCATTTGTTAAAAGATCTAGATGAAGAATGTGACTCATCGACGAGGAGTCTTTACTAAAAATGATATATTAATTTTGGAATAAATTGAATAATAATATTGAACCTCTAATTGAAGAATTTAATTGATGATAACGATGTTACTATTGAGTTGATAAAGAGATTGATTCGATTGAATAAATGATTTACATATTGTTGGACTCATTGTGTACACTCTTTTTTTTGACTCATTGCATACACTCATGCTTTACTTGAAAGTGTTTATTTTCACTGATTTAAAATACTTGAGAAATGCTAAAGAAAATAGTTTTGAGAAATGTTATAAAAGCTGAAGAAAAATGGTTCTAGCTTGATTTGATAAATGTTGTAGGGAAATAGTTCTGGAAAAATATGATAGAGCAGAACAAAAGTGTTTCAAACTAGATATTATTATGCTAAAAAATGATTTCAAAGGATACATGATCCATGCATGCAGCTCATGGGTTGCGACCTAAATTTATTAGCGGATGTGTATTGTAGCACTAACATGCATCAGTATATGGCATTGCATTACAACATTTGTACCTTATTTACATGATATGATTATGATGGATCTATGGTATTAATGTGTATCTGTCAGGACCCAAGCCTAGGACCTAGACGTGATCGGTGAATAGGGAATCCAAAGGGACCCCAAACAAGTCTCATATCATATCATTACAATCCTTGGTCGCGAAAGCAATAAAAATGACAATAAAGCATTAGAAGCAAAGGTAAAAGGGACTAAGGAAAACTTCCAAATTGTAAACAAGAAGAGTCAGTAGAGTCAAGGCTCATAGCATAAATACATAACATGTCCAATAACACCTCTACTACATTAAGATAAAAGCAGGGCCAAGACAAAGCAATCGGGCTTACCCTCATAGTCAATACAGTCAAAGAGAGAAAGTCTTGATGTACAACAAGAAATCATAAGTAATGTCCTGGGAGTGGAGAAATCAGTAACAAGCTTGAACAAAGTCATGCTAGCTACGTGGAGGAGGATGCATAAATGGGATTCCAGTTCCTACATGGTGACATCATGTAGGTATAGAGTATGTATTAGTACATTTGAATGCACTAAGTATGTAGGATGCAGTACAACAATAGATAGGCATCATAATCAAAATGCTTAATTAGGCAATACATGAGCATATGGCTATATTACATGAATGGAAGATGCTTGAAGTAAATCATAATTTCATTGAACATAACTCATGTGTAAGAAGTGACCATTCTTAGTGCAATACAAGGCCTAGCACCCTCTTGGACAAACACATATGGTACGAACCCCTTCATGAGGTTGTTGAGGTATAAACCCCCCAATAAGTTTATGGGTACAAACACCCAGTATGGTTGATGGAGTACAACCCCCCCAACAAGGTTGATAGGTACAAACCCCTAACATGGTTGATGGATAGTCGCACCGTACCACTTGTGGTGACAGAAGTACAAATCCCCCGATAGAATGGTGAGTACAAACCCCCAATAAGGTTGATGGATAGTCGCACCCTACCACCTATGGTGACTGTAGTACAAACCCTTTAATAGGTTATCAATGTACGAACCCCTTGACACAATTACTTAGCGTGCATCCCCGAGTAGGGCATGGTCACAATCTAACACTATATAGAAGAATATCATTTATGCATTCTTCCCTCTCATCATCATATAGTCATTATATATATACATACATTTTATAATCATTCTATCCTCATTTCGTCATCATTCCATTATGATTTTATCATCATATAGTCATCATATACATACACAAATTTAATCATCATTCCATCATCATTTTATCATCCTACAGTCATTTAACTCATAAGACAAGAATTGGAGACTCAATTCCTCAAGAAACCACAACCGGATTTTATCAAACATTTAGAGGGTGTGTTGTGATAGTGTAAAATCATGCAATTCAATGGTGAAATCATGCTAGAAAATTCAATGTAAAACTTTCAATAGATATTTGGTAACACGCTTAAGCAATATACATCAAAAATATTCATCAAATCTTTCAATAGATCTTAGATTCACAGCCCAAAACATGATAAAACAATCACAATTTCATAAACCTCAACATAGTGTGCAGTGATTTCATAATAGATAAGACCCATGAGTAAATCATCTTTAAATCATGCAATTTTGAGAAAAAGGAAGCTTGGGAATCATGGGTGAAAGGAACCCATGAAAGAAACCAACATACATTAGCTTTGGAGATGAACTTGATTAATATTGGATAAGAAGACTTGAAGCTTGAGTGCAATCCTTAAGATTCGGAAAGAGTTTTGAGTTTTGAGTTTAGGAGTAAAATATTGAGCTAAGTGTTTGAATGAGTATTGGAGAATGTTTAGAATGATATGAGGGTAAAGAAATGGCTAATTATAGATATTTTCATATTTGGAAACACTTAGTCCCAAGACTTATAGTCTTGGACCGAAGTCAAAAATCTGCACCAGTTTTAACAATGGTGCGCGTCATGGAAGGGACGCATAAACCCCACTGGAAATTGTACTTTTGGGAATTTCAAATTTTAATACGTTTGCTCTAGAGTTGAGGTTAAACCCATTTCTCACTAAACTAGACCCCATGAACAAGAATATAAAATCAAATTTTTGATATCATGCACGGATTTTTAGATATATGGAAATTACAATTTCGGGCACTTCCAAGACACATTTTCGGACACTTTTGGGGGTCATTTCAATATCTCCCCCTTGGGAACATTCATTCTCGAATGTTAAAGGAATACATATGAGATACATACGCATGACAAGTTCATACCACATAGAGATGCAACAGTGCACTTAAACATCATTTAAAAATTTTTATCATAAGTGTAAAAACATCATGAACTTGGCAATTTAAACATAAACATATGCAATGACATAAGGGGTGAACTTAAAACTTGAGATCATATAAAAGACTTAGATTATTACCTTAGGCTTCAGTGGAGTAGAAAAAAATAAGGATATCACTTTAGTATCCATTGTGGCCTCTCAAGTAGCACTCTCCGTTTGTTGAATCCTCCAAAGGATCTTAACGGAATCCACCTCTTTGTTTCTCAATCTCTTCACTTGCCTATCAAAAATTTGAATTGAAACCTCTTCATAGGTCAAATTTTCTTCAACAACACCGACAGCATCAAGAGGCAAAATAGCATTTGGATCACGCACACATTTCCTCAACATAGACATATGAAACACCAGATGAACCAAATCCATTTCTCTAGGCAATTCCAACTCATACGCTACCTTGCCAACCCTTCTTGTCACACTATAAGGACCCATATATCTTGGGATCAATTTACTCTTCTTACCAAAATGAACCACACCCTTCATGGGTGACACCTTCAAATAAGCCCAATCATCAACTTGGAATTCAAGATCCCTTCTCCTCACATCGGCATAGGATTATTGGCGACTTTGGGCCGTCTTCAACCTTTATCTAATCATCCTAAACTTCTCAAGAGCCTCCATAACCAGAATTGGTCCCAACAAATCTACCTCACAAACCTCAAACCAACCAACCAGCCATCTACAATGCCTACCATAGAGATCCTTAAAAGGAGCCATACCGATGCTAGAATGATAGCTATTGTTGTAGGCAAATTCAATCTTTGGAATATGATCATTCCAACTACTCTTAAGCTCCAACATACATGCTCTAAGAATATACTCAAGGTTTTGGATGGTTGTCTTGGCTTGGCCTTCTGTTTGAGGCTGGAAGGTTATAGAAAGGTTAACCTTTATACAAAGACACATTTGAAAGGACCTCCAAAAGTGTGATATAAATTGAGCAACATGACTGAATATGATGGACAAAGGAATCCCATGCAACCTCACCAAGTCATAAATGTAGAACCGTGCATAATCTTTAGCCCTATATGTGGTCTTGACCGATAGAAATGAACTGATTTTGTCATCCTATCAACCATAACCCAAATGGAACCAAAATCCTTTCTAGTCTTAGGCAACCCAACCACAAAATCCATATTTATCTCTTCCCACTTCCTAGTAGGAACTTCAATTCTTGGGTTAGGCCACCTAACCTTTGATGTTCGGCTTTAACTTGTTGACAACTATGACAACTGAAAATGAATTTGGCAATGTCCTTCTTCATGCCTCCCCACTAATATACATCCCTCAAATCTTTATATATTTTTATGGAGCCGAGTAGATAGAATAAGAAGAGTTGTGGGCCTTATCAAGGATCTTTTCTATCAAGCCATCAACACAAGGTACACACAACCTCCCTTGGTACCTAAGGGCACCATCTCCCCGTAGGAGAAAACCTCCACCTTGCCTTATTTCACTAAGGCCTTCAATTCTAACAAGGATGAATCAAGATATTATTTTGCTATCACCTCATCAAGAAAGGAAGATTTTTAGACCCATCGACAACAATAACATCATCATTACTAACCACTTCCAACCTAACTCCTAATTTAGACAATCGATGTAGTTCCCTAGCCATCTCCTTATAACCACTATCAACATGAGCTAGGATACCCATAAACACCCTACTCAAGGCATTTATCAACCACATTGGTCTTACTGAGATGATAATTCACACTCATATCATAGTCCTCTAGAAGTTTTAGCCACCTTTGTTGCTTCAAGTTAAGATCGTTTTGGGTGAAGACATATTGGAGGCTCTTATGATCAGTGACCATATCCACATGCACCTCATATGAATAATGTCACGCTCAAAGTCCCGTTACGGCGGACTGGCACCCGTTGCCGATAAGTCCCGGGAGAACCAACCTATATCTATGCATTTTCTATACATATTAGAAGAGTTTCTATATTTGACATGCCTTTAAGAAAATAAACAATGATAACAAGCCAAAAGGAAATGCATATGGCTAGGTAATTGGGGCCACAATGTTTAAAGTATGAGACATGACCACACTTTAATTTACATAGTCTACAAAGCCTCTAGATAAGGAAACGTATCTGATAAGTTTTAGGATAGGCCCCGCCTTGACTAACTGAACAATACAAAACTCTAAGCTCTAGATACACACAAAGCTCCAAAGCAACCTAGAGCTTGGTAACAACAACTGGATATCCTATACTCCTACTGGGAGATCTACTAGCACCTGTACCTGTAGCATGAAATACAGGTCCCTTGTAAGGGATGTCAGTATGAGATAATGTACTGAATATATAAGGCAGGAAATATTTTATACAAAGTAACAACTCAAATAAAACCATGCACTGGTGTAAGATAACAAACCACCTTTAGTTGTACTGTGCGATCATGTACTTTATGTTCTTTTTATCAATTTAGCTTTATTGTATAATCTATGCACAATATGTAATACAAATGACTAGCTGATTAATAGTAAAACTATATTGGAATCGACTCTCATTAGGCTCTTCCTTAACCCCTCGGGCTACCCCCGAGATAGGATCGACTCTGGCTAGGTGATTCTTCCACCCCTAGGGCTACCATCCATCAATAAGCAATATATTTTTACTTTATATTTCAATTACCTTTGAGATGATTCTGTTGATGGTCGTAATATTGGAGTTGTAGGGTTGTAGATACAACATATAACATATAAATAATCATAAAAGATAATACCACAAGGAAAGAAGTAGGTTCTACAACTAATGAAATGTATAGGAAGTAGAATAACAAATGAACTTTATTTAGTAGAACGAACTTGTGTATCTTGGTATCCAAGTATGTATGAAGATTTGAAGGTGACTATGTATGGGAGCATATGAACATGTGAAAGAGTGGAGACATGGTTGTTTGTTATGCTGGAGTAGATAACAGCCTCTATGTACCAAGGAAGAACCTAGTCTTCATGCTAAGTAATATGAAATCAAGTAGCCTTACATACCTCGTTGTATGACCTCGTTGCTATCTTGGAGTGACTGATTTTTCCCTCAAATATTTATCTACAATATATCAGGCAATAAGGCTAGTATTAGAAGCAAAGAAACACTTCTTGACAGCCAAATATCATATAAAGTAGCACCCGGGTAGCAAGCTTTTAATTAGCGATGCAAGGGCATTTCTTTAACCTTTTCAAATATAATCGTATATTCTAACAAACATTCTTATGTATATGTCATATACATCTTCTTTCAGGCCCTTAAAATTCTTACAATATCCCATAATGCCAAACACATAACAATTCTATAAAACATACAAATAGGCGGCATAACGTTACATCCCTTCGCTAGATTTTGACATCAACAATCCCTAACCTGTTTCAACTTTACACAAACTATATCTAATTTTTTCTGACATAAAACTAGTCTTAAAATAGTCCACAAGTAGTCCCATATCAGGTGAAGGACGTGGAAAAACAAATTATAATTATTAGGTCCTAAGTTTCTTTTAAGAGTAAATTTACGACGTCGTACAACAACTCATCTTTACAGACTGTAAAAGTGGTGCAGCATATTAGTTACCTCACTAACAAACTATACCTTGTTAAAAACATAACTCTGGTGTCATAATTCAGCTAATTAATAAGAGAAAATCCTTTTAAATAATAAGAAAAGTTCACAACAATCCTTATGACACATGCTGTCCAAATTTTCAGCACAAACATAACAAACATAGTCTCTTATTTTTCATAAGAAAACTAGACTAAACACATATGTAAACTTACTTATACCTTCAAGGTGTAGGGCTTCTCCAAGAACCCTAGAAGTCCCCTTGTGGTTGCTTTGCTAGGTTAAGGAAGTGTAGAGAGAAAGTTTGTGAAAGCTGAAATTTTCCAAGTCTAAGAATGACTTAAAGGTGTTATTTGTAAGCCTTTTTAAAGGGGATTTTGGCTTGATTTCTTGTGTGGTTTAAGCCTTATATTATTAAGGTGGTGATACATTAGCTTGTCCCTTTCACTTGGGCCTAATTGGGTCTCAATGTTGATGGGCCTTCGCTACCCATTTTCCAAATTTCTCTTCACTTGTTTTGGGCCCAAATGGTTAAATGGGTTGTGATATACTTGGGCCCTTTTTATATTATTCTTGGGTTGAAAATAAAATCCATTTATGATGCTAAATCATGTGCTAAAGTTACACCCTTAACACGAACTTTATTCATAATTGGACTTGGACCAATTCGACGTTGGGCCTCGGCTCCGTTTAGCTAGCAAATTTAAGCTAAGCCAGTAGGTGACTCACCTGCTAGCTTCCTAAGTCCTACAAGTACCTCACTTCTCTCACTTCATTTAAGGCCGTTATCTCCTTAATTCGACTTAAAACTTATTTACACTCGACCCTATTCAGTGTTAGACGCACATATCGCCCTGTAACATAAGATTTGGGCACTTTTAAAATGGGTGCGAACTTGACCAAACCATATCATGTTTCATTTGCATAGTACTAGTATTGTAAGATGTAGGATGTTACAAACAATGTCACTAAGTTTTCAAAGCAAATACTACGGCAGCCAATTCAAGATCATGAGTAGGGCAGTCTTTTCATGCACTTTGAGTTGCCTAGAAGCATAGGCTATCACTTTACCATGTTGGCTTAGCACACAACCCAAACCAACTATAGAAGTATCACAATACACAACAAGTCCCTCAATCCTATCCATTAGTGACAATATAGGAGTGGACATAAACTTATCTTTCAAGGTTTGGAAGCTCCTCTCATATTCATTAGTCCACAAAAACTTAGTCTTCTTTTGAGTCAATTTTGTCATAGAGGAAGAAATAGAAGAGAACCCATTCACAAACCTCTGATAATAGCCCGCTAAGCCCAAGAAGCTCCTAATGCCCGACAGGGTCAATGATGTAGGCCAATTTCTAATCATATCGATCTTCTTAGGATCTGCATTAATACCTTCCCCCGACACCACATGCCCTAGGAAAGCAACCTCCTTCAACCAAAATTCACACTTTTCATGTTTAGCATACAATTTCTCCTCCCTCAATCATTGTAACACATCCCCCAAATAAGCCCTATCCTCCTCCTTACCACAAGAATAGATCAAAATATCATCAATGAAGACCACAACAAAGGAATCAAGGTAGGGTTTAAAGACCCTATTCATTAGGTCCATGAAGATGGATGGAGCATTGGTCAACCAAAAAGGCATCACAACAAACTCAGAATGCCCATACCTAGTCTAGAAGGCCATCTTGGGAATGTCACACTTTCTCACCTCCACTTCATGATACTCGGAATGAAGATCAATCTTATGGAAGTGGCTAGCCCCTTACAATTGATCAAACAAATCATCAATTCTTGGAAGAGGATACCTATTCTTGATGGTGTCTCTATTGAGTTGCCAATGGTTAATACATATTTTAAGAAACCCATTCTTCTTTTTCACAAACAATAGCAGGTGCACCTCATGGTGATTGGCTAGGTCTAATAAAACCCTTCTCCAACAAGTTCCTCAATTGTTCCTTTAATTCCTTTAACTCCGCTGGGCCAATACGGTAAGGAGGAATAGAAATACGTTGAGTATCGAGGAGAAGGTCTATACCAAAATCTATTTCCCTTTCGTGAGGAACATTGGGAAGGTCATTTTAGAAGTCATCAAGAAACTTATTTACAACCGGAACCACTCTATGTGAAGGACCTTGCACTCCACATCCCTAGCCCTCATAAGATGGTAAAGATACCCCCTTAGAAATCAACTTATAGGCTTTAATGCAAGAGATGAACCTACCCTTGACCACTACATTTTGACTCTCCCACTCAAGGATGGGTTCATTTGTGAATTGGAACTTGATTGTACGGGTTCTACAATCAATAGAAGAACAGTATGTATGCAACCAATCCATCCCAAGAATAATATCAAAATCAACCATATCTAGCTCAACAAGATCACAATGCAGTATTTTATGCAAGATGCAAGTAGGACAACTTCTATAGACTTTTCTAGCAATAACAGATACACCAATAGGAGTAGATAACTCATCTGACTCATGCAACAATTCGGGTTCAACATGGAACATTTCGGCAACAAAGGGGGTAAAAAAAGAAAGAGTGGCACCCAGATCAATAAATGCATACATATCAAAATTAAAGATTTTCGACATACTGGTAATAACATTGGTGACCTCATCAACCCTTAGCCTCCCATGCAAAGCATAAAATCAACTGTTCCTTGGGACACCATCTTGTTGTCCACCTCTCCCTAAAGGAACCACATTAGCACCTTGTCGACTAACCTCCTTACTCGTACTGCTATTTCAAGGGCAATCCACCTTTTTGTGACCTATTTCCCCACAACAAAAGCATGCATTAGTATC
Organism: Solanum sejunctum; assembly: GCA_025642045.1. NCBI lineage: Eukaryota > Viridiplantae > Streptophyta > Magnoliopsida > Solanales > Solanaceae > Solanum > Solanum sejunctum. The sequence goes on along the minus strand of JAOTQJ010164136.1, from coordinate 57,048 downwards.
TCTCAAGTATGGGCCCTTATGACCCTTACAACACGTAGGAGACACCTTACTGGGAACCACAAAACCAACACCTTGGCCCCTTGAAAAGTCATTGGAAACCCTCCTTTGAAATACCTGAGAAGACCCTTAACCTTCATAGAACCGGCCATGCTTTTGGAACTTAACCTCAAAACGAGTCCTCTTGGCCGCATACACCCTTCTCTTCCTCAAATTCTCCTCTTCCATTTGTTTTGTATAGGTCATCAAATGGAACAAGTCCATGTCATCAATTAACATAGCGGATTGGCATTTTTCACTTACTACGTCAGACACCCCTATCACAAACTTGTTTGTTCTAGACCTTGGGTTGACAACCAAGTAAGGATCAAATATTGAAAGTTGCCTAAACTTGAGGTCATATTCCCTCACACTCATTGACCCTTGTCTCAAATTTATAAATTTCACCAATTTAACTTTCCAAAGTTCAAGAGGGAAGAATCGATTTAGGAAAGCTACTTTGAACTCTTCCCAAAGCACCACAAAGTTGACTCCCTTCTCTTCTTTCCATTAGTTGTACCATATTTGTGCTACCACTTTGAGTTAATAGGCTGCCAACTCCACCTTTTCTCCTGACCTCACGCCTATGATAGCCAATATCTTGTAACCTCATTAATAAACTCTTGAGGGTACTCATCCACCTTGGACCCATAAAATTTTGAGGGATTCATTCTCATGAAGTCTCTCACCTGAGAAACCAGAAGAGCATAAAGGGCTTGGGCCCCTTGATTAGCTTGATTAGCCATAACTTGTGCAAACAAACTAAATGCATCTCAGAGCTCTCTATTAGCCGGTTGCTCCTCGAGTGTGCGGCTCGTCTTACCCTTGGTTAGACATGATCTAGTATAGCAAAGAACAATTGTTATGGTGAAAAAACTTACTTCAATTCCATAGCACGACTTAGAACATGAAGATGAAAAACAATTCCTAAAATATCTCATACCCTCCTACTCATAGTTGTTGTGCACAACATAACCATGAATAAGACTCTAATCAACATGGTGTGTTGGATTTTGAGGATCTAACAACCTAGTGATCTGATACCGAGTTTGTCATGACCCAAGCCTAGGTCCTAGACTTGACCGGTGAATGGGGAACCCGAAGTGATCCTTAACAAGGCTCATGGTATATCATTACACATCCTTGGTCATGGAAGCAACAAAAATGACAATAAAGCATTAGAAGCACGGGTAAAGGGAATAATGGAAACTTCCATATTGTAAATAACAAGAGTTAGTAGATTCAAGGCTCAAAGCTTAGATACAAAACATGTCTAATAACACCTTTACTAGATAAAGATAAGAACGAGAACAAAGACAAAGAAACGACTCTCACCTTTATAGTCAATACATAAGTCAAAGAGAGAAACTCTTAATACATAGCAGGAGATCATAAGTAACATCCCCAGAATGGTGGACTCTCCAACAATATTGAGAGAACTCGTACTAGCCACATGGAGGAGGATGCGCAATTGGGACTCTGGTTCCTACATGGTGACATCATGTAGGCATAGAGTATGCATTAGTATGTTTGAATGTACTAAGGTATGTAGAATGCAATACAACAATAGATAGGCATCATAATTGAAATGCTTAATTAGGAAATAGATGAGCCTATGATAATATGACATGAATGGAAGATGCTTGAAGTAAATCATGCTTTCATAGAACATAACACATGTGTAGAGAGTGACCATTCTTAGTACAATCCAAGGCCAATCACGCTCTTAAAGAGGTACATGAGATACAAACCCCTTCATGAGGTTATTGATGTACAAACCCACGGGTTGATGAGTACAAACCCCCAACATAGTTGATGGAGTACTAATCCCCCCCCAGATAAGGTTGATAGGTGCAAACCCCTAACATATTTGATGGATAGTCGTATCCTACGACCCGTGGTTACTGGAGTAAAAGCCCCCTGATAGGTTGATGAGTAGAAACCCCCGACAAGGTTGATGGACAGTATTACCCTACCACCCATGATGACCGGAGTACAAACCCCCCCAATAGGTTATCAAGGTATGAACTTCTTGATATAATTACCCGGTGCGCAACCCCCGAGTATGACATGGTCACAATCAAATACTATATAGAAGAATATCATTTATACATTCATCCCTCTCATCATCATATAGTCATCATATACATACATACATTTCATCATTATTTCATCATCATTTTATCATCATATAGTAATCATATAAGTACATACATATATTTCATCATCATATCATTATCATTGCATCATCATTTTATCATCATATAGTCATTCAACTCATAATACAAGTATTGGACCCTCAACTCTTCAAGGAACCATAACTGAACATTTTATCAAACACTTAAAGGGTGTATAGTGCTAGTGTAAAACCATGCAATTCAAGGGTGAAATCATGCGAGAAAATTCAATGTAAAATAATCAATAGATAATTGGTAACACCCTCAATCAATATACATCAAAACCCTTGATCAAATCTTTCAATAGATGTTAGATTCATAGCCCAAAACATAGTAAAATAGTCATAAATTCATAAACCCTAACATAGTGTGTAGTGATTTTCATAATACATAAGGCCCATGAGTAAATCAATTTTAAATAATGCAATTTCAGAAAAAGAAAGCTTGGGCATCATGGGTGAAAGAAACCCATGAAACAAACCAACATACCTTATCTTTGGGGATGAACTTGATGAAAATTGGAGATGGATATTGAAGCTTGAGTTCAATCCTCAAGATCTGGAAAGAGTTTTGAGTCTTGAGTTTAGGAGTAAAATTTTTGGCTAAGTGTTTGAATGAGTATTTGTGAAAGTTTAGAATGATATAAGGTGAAAAATGGCTAAGTGTAGATATTTTCACATTTGGGGATACTTGGGCCCAAGACTTGAGTCTTGGACCGAAGTCAAAAATCTGAACCAGTTTTAACACTGGTGCACATCGTGGAAGGGACGTGTAAATCCCACTGGAAATTGCATATTCGGGAATTTGAATTTTGTTACGGTTGCTCGAAAATCAGGGTTAGACCCATTTCTCACTCAAATCGACCCCATGAATAATAATATAAAGTCAAATTTTTGATATCCACGTGAATTTTTAGATATATGGAAATTATGATTGTGAGAACTTTCGAGACACATTTTCAGGTACTTTTTGGGGTCATTTTAGTATTGATAAATATATTCTATGATTGCAAAGTATTGATTGTGATTATTTAGAAAATAATGTGCTACCTAAGTTATATTTGTATATTATATATGCTCTCTTTCCAGAGTGCAGGTTGTAGTTTTTGAGGTTAGAATGGTTTAGTTGGAGTATTTCTTTTCCTTAATATCTAATTTGTGTATAGAATCTTCTTGCTAGGTGCTATATTTTTTGGTACTCACTGTTACTTGTACTCTCACATAGGTTGTGAGCCCAATTCTACCTGACATTTCTATTTCATATTTGGATTGAGCTTCTGTATTGCCTGAGACACAACAACTTGTCTATTTAGCATACTGTCAAGGAGTTTATCTAGTACATTATTTTGTTCTATTTGAGAGTCAAGAACATTGAGAATTGTATAATTTTGCTCAAAATATTTGTTTTAATAGAGGCTTATAAATGTGATAGAAATGTTGGGAATGGTTTAGACTTATGGTAAAATGACCACAAAAAGTACCCGAAAATGTGCCTCGAAAGTGCTCGAAATCATAATTTCCATATATCTCAAATTCCATGCATTATTTAGAAAATTCGACTTTATGGTCTTGTTCAGGGGCCAAATTGAGTGAAAATGGGTCTAACCCGAATTTTACAGCAATCGTAGCAAAATCAAAATTTTCCAAGTTTGTGAAAAATAGTGGGCATTCTCGCCCTTGGTGCGTGTGTTAATATTGCTTAGATTTTGTATTTTGATCCAAGGCTTTTGGTTCTTGGAACCAATCTTTCCACATGTGAAAATACCTATACTTATCCTTATTTCACCCTCATATCATTCAAGACATTCCCCAATACTCACTCAAACACTTAGATTGTTATTTTGCTCCAAAATCAAGTGACAAAACCCTTTCCGGATCTTGAGGATTTCATTCAATCTTCAAGATATCATTCAAACCTAAGTCAGCTTATTCATGTCATATAATACCATCGTGGATCCCCTACATCAAGCCAAGATCAAAGGAATTTCCGTTGGCTAAGTCTTATACAAGTACTGGTAGAAGGGTCAACTTTAAAGGGGAATATCTCTTAGAACACAAAAAAATGGGTGTCCAACGACCTTCCAAATTAAACATCTTTGAATTAGCTTTCTAATGCATGTGGTATCACCTTATTCTGAGTTTGGATGAACGGGTTATGCCCATCTTCGTAGAGCTCATATGTGTAGGGGTATATACAGGTTTTGCCTAATTCCGTTTCATTAATGTCATTCCATAAATTTAGTCATTTTCATTGGTCTTTTGGGGATTCCCATGCTATCTTAACACTTCCAAAAGACCTAAACCATATCCATATCAATCAATTCACTACTCCCATTGGAATACACTCTCAAATTCTCTCAAGAGCCTTCATCAAAACCCAGTACAAATTCAAGGAAAGATAAGAACGAGTTGTGGATTTCAAGACCCCATTCCAAGATTCAAGTATTTCTCAACTCAAATTCAAGAAATTCAACGTCTAGGATATGTGGGTTTCATCTATGGGTACCTTTCACCCATGGATTCCAACCCTTCCTTTTCATGAAATTGCATGTTTTAAGCTAATTTACTTATGAATATTAATTAATATGAATTATAATTACAAATTATATTGGGTTTTCAATGAAATGTTTATTGGAAAGACATGACTACCTATTTCAGGATTATACTGTGAGATGCTTTATCTGTTGTGACTATGCATATTTTGGGGTATTAAACTATAGTTTATTATGAGATTTGATGATGGATTTCAATGTCTATTGTATGATGGTATTACCAAGTGTGGGTGGACTGTTTTACTTTAATTTTTCTTGCATGATTTCACTCTTGAATTGCATGGTTATACACTAGCACTGCACACCTGCCAAGTGTTTGATAAAATATCTGGTTATGATTTCTTGAGTAAATTAAAGGTCCATTGCATGTCTTATGAGTTGAATGACTTTATGACGAGTATGGGTTATTGAATATGCTATGAATTTATGAAATTATCCATGTTTATAAAAGTATGAAGTTAAGCCTATTTCAAATAATTTACCTCTTGTGAGCCTATGATGATGATGTTGATGCAAGGGAAATTGTTGATGATGATCTACACTTATGTTTTAAAGATGGGATCACCATTTGAGGTCAATGATGTTAAGAGATAGTCATGCTATGTCTCTATATTTGTTGAAAGTTATTAAAGTATAATTATCTTATGTATTCTATGGGATTAGACTTAGCACCGATTGGACTAGAGCTGAGTCTCCATGTCCCAAAACTACGTGCCATCATAAGTGAAGAGATTAGAGGCGAGTCCCCCAATACCTAAGAGGCGAGTACCTTAAATATGAGGGCTTCGGTGATTAGCTGAGTCCAGGATTGAGGCAAGAATCTAAATCCAAGAACAAGAGGTGAGTACTTAATTCACATAAGGCTTAGTGGATCCACTTAGTCATTAGGAGGTTCACCTTAGCAAGTAACTTCCCCTTTCTTCTGGTGTAGGGTTGACATGAAGATTCCAAGTTGACGCTCGCTTGGTTTTACTTTATGTCGGTTGTGGTTTCTTCCCACACTTATGTATTATGATCTATATGAGTTCAATGAATTGTAAGCATATTTTTTTTCACGCATCATTCATGCATGTTCTATTGCTATTATGATACTTATTGCTTATTATTATTATTATACATTTTAGTTATGTTACCTATCTCTTGTTACATTGTATCTCATGTACTTAGTACATTCAAACATACTAACATATACTTTATGCCTACATGATATCACCATGTAAAAACCAGAGCTCCTATTGATTCTCCTCGTGGCTAGACGGATTGCCTAAGTTAGCTTTTTGTGAGTCCTCATGTCCAGGGACAATATCTATCTTCGTTCATGCTTATGTTAGACTATATGTTGTATATTTTGGAATACTTATGACTATGAGGGTGATCCTGGTTGCTTGTCTTGGCCCCCGCTAAGTTGTATGTGTAGAGGTGTTATTAGCGAAGTTATATATTATGCTTGAGTTTGGCTCATTTATGTTATTCAAGTGTTTAACTCTTTGACTTAGTCCCAATTTTCATTGTTTATGTTTATTATGTTGTTCTATTTTACTTCCAACCAAGGGTATGTGTATGATATGCTAAGAGGCTTATTTCGAGCTTCTTTGGGCTCCTCATTCACTATGTCACATCTAGGCCCTATTTTGGATTGTGATATATAAATCCTTTTTGTTGTTGTTTCTCCTTTTATGGATTTATTACTTTCATTTTATTTTCGCTTTCCTTTAGTTATATCTTAAGGTCAACTAGACTTGATGGGTTAAGGCAAGTGTTATCACACCCGAATTTAGGTCTTCAAAAATTGGTATTAGATCCCTAAGTTACTAGGTATCACGTGTGTCAAAGTCCAATTGAGTGGAGTCTTAAAGAACGATATGGAGACGTCTATTGCTTATCATTTACATGCTATGGAAACTATTAGGAAACTTTTTTTTATTCTTTCAGTTCTTGTCTTGTGTAGCTGCTTGCATAAGTGTCGAGTTGTTGTATTTTTTTTGAAGATAAGTAGATCAACAGCTTTAGGTAGAGGATGGACGGTAGTCCCTAAGGTAGCTAACATGACCTAACCTTGGGTAGAGGTAGAGTTAGAGGCTTGTAATGACCCGATCTAAGGGCCTTGTCATCACACATCGAATGAGATATTAGGCATTAAATCAAAACTCTTTGTGGAAAACATAATGGAAGGGACTATGGGCCATTTTATGCAATGAAGCAATATTAAAAAAATAGTAGAAATAGATAAATTCATTTTGTTCATAAGCATACCACTAATGCATATGGAACAGAGCCAGTACGGTCGATTTTTGTCAAATAGAAAAAAATCCATAATAGTCAACATAAAAGGTAAAAGCCTCTGACGGGCCATAAATACATCGTCTAAAACAAAACTATAGAACAAAATGAAAATGGGTGGAGCCCTGAACTAAGGGCTCACCATAATTATAAGCTAGCCTTGAATGCCAACTGTCGGCCATGAGCCGGTGGAGGAGTGCCTGTCCCTATATGGTTAGATCATGTAGGCAAATATGCATTAGTACATTTGAATATGCTATGTATATGAGATATAATGCATGGATGAAATTGCAATGTCATCATAATTAAACATAACATATTGATATACATAAGTTAAAAGAGTCATGAAATGGTCTTAAATGCATAAGGAATATGCCTCAGGTCAATATGAGACAATGCATAAGAAAACACATAAACTGAAGACATATCATAGGATCATAAAACTTGTAGGAATGGATTATAACCGATAGTAAGACCAAGTGAGCTACTACATGGAATGCAATGAACTCCTTCAATTGGGAAAATGCCAATGCACTCCTTCCATTGGCTAACGAGAAACCTACTTGCCAAAGTAGATATCCAAAAGTTAATAACTTTGCAATTGCATTTTTCATATCTTTGGGGCCTATATGGATCCACTAGCATAGCCTATAAGGCTCCTATAGTGGCACATAGTCACATTTAGCTTCAACTACCGGAATGAGTCCCAATCTCTAGTTCTCTCAGTACTAGTCATCCCACAAAAATCTTTAAAACACAATCTTAGAATCATATATAGCAATCATACGAGTAACTCGAACTTACGAATATTTATTAAAAATCTTTTAGGGCAATTAACATCATACATGTCTCCTTGGTGTACTTTACTTTGAAGCTCCTCATAAATGCCCAAATCGTAGTCATAATTCATAGGAAACTTTCATTGAAACAAAGTGGGCTTAGTTGATGCATGGAACAATTATAAATCATATAAGTCTTAGAAAATTTCTTTAAAAAGGAATATCGAAATTACCCAACCTTGATCGTATTGAAACACATCAAGTAATCAACATCATATTGAAATATGCATATGTTTAATTAGCAAAATATTCATTGAACTTCATCAGCATCAAATAATAACATAAAGATCATGAAATCATCATAAACATGTGCTTTAAATTGAGAAACTTAAGATAAGGTAAAAATATGCAATGGGGAACTTTATGGATGGAAGGATACCCATAAATTAACTCACATACCTGGTGAACTAAAGAGAAACGGAATTGAAGACTTTGGGCAAGAAAACTTGAAAACCCTAGCCTTATTCTTGAGAGCCTTTGCCTTAGAATTCTTTTTCTTTTAATTAAAGAAATGAGAGAATGAAGGATGCTTACAGGGCTTTAAAACTAATATAGATCCCCCTTTTTGTCCACAAATTGACAAGGTATAGGAATAGAATTGCCCAAAATGACAAAATCATCTCTTATTAAAACTATCATAAGTGAGTTACAAAACCCTAATTACAGGTCGTAGGTTGACTTATGGGTTGTAAATACCCTTGTCAAATGATTTAACAAAAAATCCTAAAAATAAGATTTTACTAAATTAAAAACCATAAAGAACAATACGGGCTGTGAAACTTCTTATAGGCCACTGATGAACTCGTAAGGTCCTTCCACACTTAACCATTTTTCCTCACTTCCTTGACCCTACCTATGAAAGGTCTATGCGGGCCTTAACTCATTCTATGGTACATTTGATAACTCATGTACTACCTTCCTGAAACTCCAAATTTTCTTCATGCCTAGGTCCCACTAATTAAACCATATACAGGTTGTAAGATTTTGAATGGGCCATTACTTTTTTTGTGGGTTACACCATACTTGGAAACTTTTTTCCTTCCCAAATTTCTATATTTAAGAGCCGAACATACAAGAAGTATGCTATCTTACAAGTCACAAATCGTCCTATAAAGAGGACTCCAGGTTACTTTATATACAAACTTTCCTGTACTTAGGGCTCCTAAACTTGGGGTCGTTGCAATATCTCCCCCTTGGGAACATTCGTCCCCAAATGTACTTAAAAGAAAGGCTCTAATGAGTGAACTAGTATCTAATAACCTAGTATACATGCAAAAATGCAAGTCAAGTATCATTTCTAAAAACTTTGAGAATCCATATTTTAAATATGTCTTAAAATAGTTCATAAACATCAAAATAAATACCTACATCATAAGAACTAAAACGTATGGAATTTGAGATTTTTGAAGAATTTCTTAATACCTTAGGTTTGAGTGGAATGGAATAGATGTGGATAGGGCTTCATCATTATCACGACCCATGCCTAGGGCCTGGATGTGACATGGTAAATGGGAATCCCAAAGGAAACCCAAACAAGTCTCTTAGCGTATCGTTTTCACATCCTTGGTTTTGCAAAAATAATCAAAGATAAATAATCACAAAGAAAATAATTTCTAAGAGAAGTGGGGCTCTGGAATCACGCTATGGGAATGTTACAGGGAAAAGGATATATATGAATCATATAACAAATAAGTCTAAGGGTGTAAGACCTTACAATATTAGTAATATGCAAATGAAACATGACATGGTTTGATTAAATTAGCGCCCATTTTTAAAGTGCTCGAATTACATGTTATAGGGGGATATGTGCGTCTAACGCTTAAAAGGGTCGAGTGTATACATGTTTTGCATAAAATTGAGGAGATCATGGCCCTAAATGAATAAAGAGCATTGAGGTGCTTGTAAGACTTAAGAAACTATTAGGTGAGTCACCCACTTACTTAGCTTAAATTTGCTAGCAAAATGAAGACGAGGTTCTACGTCACCCAAGTCCGATTATGAATAAAGTCTGTGTTTAGGGTGTAACTTTACCTATGTTTTAGTATCACAAATGGACTTTATTTTTAGCCCAAGAAGAATATAAAAAAGGCCTAAGTACACCACAACCCACTTGGCTAATTAGGCCCAAACTGAGTTAAGAGAAAGTTGGAAAATGGTCAGTCCAATCCTATTAACTTTGAGACCCAATTATGCCCAAGTATATGGTACAAGCTACTGTATAACTAGCTTAATAATATGTGGTATTAGGTGGCCAAAAGTCCAAGAGTATGTCAGCTAAAATACCCTTTATAAAGGGCTCAAAACAGCCCTTAAGTCATTTCACTTTGGAGGAAAATTTCAGCTTTCTAAAGACTTCTCTTTCTCTCTTAACGTCTCTTTGAAAAGTAGCAAACACAACTCTCTAGGGTTATTGAAGGAAACCTGAATATTGAAAGCAAAGTTAAGTGATCCTAGTTGTGTATTTAATATGGTTTCTTCATAAAAAACATGAAGTATATGCTAGTATGTTGTGCTGGAAATTCTGGACAGCTTGTATTCTAAGGATTGTTGTACACTTTTCTTGTTAATTAAGAGGCTTTTCTCTTCTCGGTTGGCTATATTATGAAGTAATACTTATTTATTTAACAAAGGTTGGTTTTATAGTAATGTAACCAGGCTATGTAACAACTTTTACAGTCCACAAAAGTGAGTCCTTATATGATATCCCACTTGTGTTCTTAGTATGAACTTGTGGGCTATTGGATGGAAGGGTATTGCCTCACATACTTAATGACTGATTTGTTACTATTTTGAGACTTGTTCAAGGCTACTTTTATGTATAGATGTGTTTAGAATAGTTTGGTTAAAGTTGGAACGGGTTTAGAATTATCAACGTCAAAATGGGGCAAAGGGTCGTAATGTTATGTTGTCTATTTGTAGGTTGTGTAGAATTATTATGTGTTGTGCTTTATGGGCTGTTGTAAGAGGGTTATGGCACTAAAACAGGATGTACATGATGTGAATATGATAATGGGTATTAGAAAGTATGATTAGGGGCGGAAAGGTTGAAAGAATACGCTCGGGTTTATAAATACTCGCTTGATGGCCGTGTGTTATTTCTTTTATATGGGCTGCCAAGGTGTATCTATTGGCTATAATGCTAGTTTTATCACCTACTATGGTGTAAATAAATATTTGGAGGAAGTAAAGTTTATCTCGAGGTAGTAATGAGGTTATACAATGAGGTAAGGCTACTTGATGTTGTATTACTTGGCATGAAATATAGATTCTTCCTTGGCACATAAAGGCATTTGTCAACTTCGACATAACTATTAACCATGTCTCCAATCTTTGATATATTCATATGCTCCTATACATAGTCACCTTCAAATCTGCATATGTACATGGATACCAAGTTACATGGGTTCTTTTTGCCAAATAAAGTTCATGAGTTATTTTATCTCATATGTATTTAATTATTTATGTAACGTACTCTTTTCATTGTCATATTATCTTGTATGATTATCTACTTGTCACATACTACATATACTGTCCTATATCTCTAATATTGTGATCACCAAAAGAATCATCTCAAAGGGAATTATTGAAAGGTAAAGTATATTGTTTATTGATGGGTGGTAGCTCAAGGGTTTGAAGAATCACCTAGCCAGGGATGATCCTATAATAGGTGGTAGCCCAAGGGGTTAAGGAAGAACCCAGCCAAGGACGGTCCCATTACAGTTTTACCAGTGATCAACTAGTCATTTGTATTATATGTTCTGCACATACTATATAGTAAAGGTAAAGTGATATAAAGAACATAAAGTACATAATCCCAAAGTATAACCAAGGTGGTCACTTATCCTACACCAGTGCATAGTTTCATTTGAGTTGTTACTTCATATATAGTAGTTTCTACCTTACATATTCAGTATATTATCTCGTACTAATGTCGCTTACGGGGGGCCTTCATTTCATGTTGCAGGTACAGGTGCTAGTAGATCTCCCCAGTAGAGTACAGGATATCCAGCTACTGTTACCAATCTCCAGGTTGCTTTGGAGCTTTGTCCCTAGAGCTTATATTTTTGTATTATACAGTTAGTCAAGGCGGGGCCTATCCCGACCCTTATCAGATACTTTCCCTTATCTAGAGGCTTTGTAGACTATGTAAATTAAAATGTGATCACGTCTCATACTTTAACAATCATGGCCCCAATGGCCTAGTCATATGCATTTCCTTTTGGCTTGTTATCCCTGTTTATTTTTTTAAGGGCATGTCAAATATAGAAACAAATTATAATATGTAAAGAAATTGCAGGGGTACAGGTTGGTTCTCCCGGGCCTTACCAACAACGGGTGCAAGTCCGCCCTAATAGGACTTTGGGTGTGACAAAAGTGGTATTGGAGTGGGTTATCCTCGGGAGTCTACAAACCCGTGTCTATGTAGAGTCTTGTTTATTAATGTGTTGTGCACCACATTTATAAGCAGGAGGCTACGTGGCATTTAGAAGTTTTTACTCTCTTTTCATTCTTTAGATCATGCCATAAAGCCAAGTGTAATAAGTGCATTATGTCTAATTCCTAAATTGTTTTGTACTGCATGTATGCTAAAAAAAAGTAAAACAAAGGTAAAGGGAAGGGAGAAGAAGTGGTGATTGGTATACCCAATCAGGTGAGACAACAAAATAAGGTTCAAGAGGAGTCTCTGTCACAGACATCTCCAACTCCTCCAGCTCCTGATGAACCCGGAAGTAATAAAATTCCCCTAAAACCACCTATTGATGCTACTGTGCAGGATCTGAGAAATGTAGTCCAACTATTGACCTGTATAGTTGCTGGCCAAGGTCAAAGACAGGAAGGTCCAGTTATGGGTACAGGTGGTATGAATAGGACAGTTGGCACAAGGATACGTGATTTCCTTAATTTGGATCTTCCATCCTTAACTGGGTCAGATCCAAATGAAGATACCCACGACTTTATTGATCAGATTCAGCGCACTTTAGATATTATGCATGTGAGTTGTACAGAAGCTATCGGGTTAGCGACATATAGGTTGAAGGGTGTGGCTATACTATGGTATGAAGCTTGGAAGCAATCTAAGGGCATAGATGCACTCTAACTACCTGGGAGGAGTTTAAAGAGGCATTTTTTGACCATTACTTGCCATTAGAGACCCAAGGGCCTGTGCAGATCAGTTCTTGAATCTCCACCAAGGGAATATGAGCGTGAGGGAGTATAGCCTCTAATTTAATTCCCAAGCCAGGTATGCTCTTAATGTAGTTGCTACTATGGTAGATAGAGTTCATTAATTTGTGGATAGGTTGGATATGTATCTGGTCAGAGGCAGTACCATTGCTTCCTCGAACAAAGATATGGATATAGCGAGAATGCAAGATTTTGCACAGAAATTAGAGGATTAGAGGCAAGGGAGGACACAAGAGTTGGAGAGGGGGCAGGCCAAGAAGGCTAGGTCTACAGGGCAGTTTACACCGTCCCAAGGTGAGTTTAGACCTCGATTTTCTGATAGACCACCTAGGCCATTATCCTCCTACTCTGCAGCCAGTGCTCCACCACAACTTCAAGGGTCTAGAAGTAATCAATTTGGTCAACAGGGTGAGGGACAAGGTACACGGACAACAGTATACTCAGCAGGTTGGCAAATGACTCCTACACAGCCTTGTAAATAGTGTGGAAGGATTTTCTTTCAGGTACATGTCATGTTGTGTCAGACGGTTGTTATTGGTGTAGTGTGCCAGGGCATATGATAAGAGATTGCACGAGGAGATGTATGGGTGGTTAGCACAATCTACTGCATCAGTTGTTGAATTATCATCATCAGTTCCTCTATCATGTAGGGATCAACAGACACCTATGTGTCATGGTAGAGGTGTTAGAGGGGCAGCTAGCTCTAGCGAAGTCTAGAATCGCACTTATGCTGTGGAGAGTCGGCAAAATTTGGAAGCTTCACCTGATGTGGTCACAAACAAGTACATTGTCCATCTTTTCACATAATGTATATGCATTAATTGACCCTGGTTCTACACTACCATACATCACTCCACTAGTTGCTGAGAAGCTTAAGAGAACACCCAAATTATTTAGCAAACATTTGCAGTGTCTACACCAACCTGTGAATCTATTATGGCTAGAAGGGTTTATTGTGACTGTGTAGTAACTGTTTGTGACCTTGACATATTGGCTAACCTAATTGAGATGGAAATAGTGGAATTTCATGTTATAATGGGTATGGATTAGTTAGCTTCTTGCTATGCCACCGTGGATTGCCGAACTAAGAGAGTGTACTTCCACTTTCCAAATGAGGCAGTTTTTGAATGGGAAGACAATATTGGGGCACCAAAGGGGAAGTTTATATCACATTTTAAGGCCAGAAGGATGATATCTAAGGGATATATATGTCATTTAGTTAGAGTGAGGTATATGGAGGCAGAATCACCATCTCTTTAATCAGTTCTAGTAGTGAATGAATTTGTTAATGTGTTCCCTAAAGAACTTCCAAGCTTATCTCCAGAACGAGAAATAGCTTTTGGTATTGACTTACTTCCAGGCACTCAATCTATTTCTATCCCTCCATATAGAATGGCCCAGGCAGAAATGCATGAATTAAAAGAGCAGTTAATAGACTTATTGAAGAAGGGTTTTATAAGACCTAGTGTGTCCCCTAGGGGTGCACCACTGTTATTTGTAAGAAAAAAGATGGCACCTTGAGAATGTGTATCGACTATCGACAATTGAATTGGGTGACAATTAAGAATAAATACCCCATCCCCAGGATTGATGATTTATTTGATCAGTTACACGGTGCCAAATGATTTTCAAAGATTGATTTGAGATCAGATTATCACCAAGTGAGGGTGAAGTAGAAAGATGTACCGAAGATAGCTTTCAGAACACGCTATGGTCACTTTGAATTTCTTATTATATCATTTCAGCTAACGAATGCACCAACAATTTTTATGGATCTGATGAACATGGTTTTTAATCCATTCTTGGATATGTTTGTGATAGTATTTATAGATGACATTTTGGTATATTCAAGATCAGAAGAAGATCACGCAAATCACTTACGACAGGTGTTACAGGTTCTTCGTGATATACAGTTATATGCCAAATTTCTTAAATGTGAATTTTGGCTAAAAACAATGCCATTATTGGGTTATATTGTGTCTGATAAAGGAATAATGGTTGATTAATAAAAGATAGAGGTAGTGAACGATTAGCCAAGACCAACAATGCCCATGGAAGTTCAGATCTTCCTAGCTTTGGTAGGTTATTACTGAAGGTTTGTTGAAGATTTTTCTTCTATTTCTACACCTCTAACAAAATTGACACATAAGGAAACCAAGTTCCAATGAACGATGCATATGACAGGAGCTTCCAGGAGCTGAAAAATAAGCTAATTTTTGCACTTGTGCTGGTACATCCAAAAGGCACCGAGGGGTATACAGTGTATTGTGATGCTTCAGGAGTTGGCTTAGGGTGTGTACAGATATAACATCTTAAGCTAATTGCTTATGCATCTAGACTGCTACGACCATATGAGAAAAACTACCCAACTCATGATCTTGAGTTAGCAGCAGTTGTATTTGCTTTGAAAATATGGCACCACTATTTATATCGGGGTTCACGTTGATATATATACTGATCATGAGAGCCTTAATACATCTTTAAGCAAAAAGACCTAAACTTAATACAGTGGAGATGGCTAGAGCTAATAAAGGATTATGACGTTGATATACTATACCATCTGGGGAAGGCAAATGTAGTAGCCAATGCTCTGAGTCATAAGGAAATCATGACTACAGATGATCTAGCTATGATAAGTCAAAAAGTGGCTAAAGATCTATGTCAGCTAACCATTTTAGGAGTTTGCCTTCTTGAAACACTAGAGGAATGGGTTGTTGTCCATAATATTATGGAGTCTTCATTGGTAATAGAGGTGAAAGAAAAATAGTTCGAGATCCTTTTCCACGATAACATAAGGAAATGGAGAGTTAGGGTATGATAAAGAGCTTTGACCTTACACAAAATGGAGTACTTGACTGCCAGAATAGATTATATGTGCCTGATTTTAATGGATTAAGAAAGAGGATAACAGAAGAAGCCTATCATTCTCAATATTCCATCCATCCAAGATCAACTAAGATGTACCATGACTTGAAGGGAATGTTTTGGTGGGAAGGCTTGGAAAAAGACCTTACAGAGTTTGTGGCTGAATATCCAAATTGCCAACAAATGAAAGTAGAACACCGAAATCTAAGAGGTTACAGCGTATAGAGCTTCCAACATGGAAGTGGGATATGATCAATATGGAATTTGTTATAGGTTTACCTTGCTCATTTCTAAAGTTTGACTCCATATGGGTGATAACTGATAGACTCACAAAGTCAGCATACTTCTTGCCAATTAGGAGTGATTATAAAGCTGAAGAATATGCCAAGCTATACCTTAAAGAGATAGTCAGGCTACATGGAGTTCCAGTCTCCATTATATCTGATCGAGGAGCTTAATTCATTGCAATGTTTTGGAAGTCCTTCCAAAAGAGTTTAGGTACACAAGTGAATTCGAGTATAGCATTCAACCCTCAAACAGACGATCAAGTAGAATGCACCATTCAGATAATTGAAGATATGTTGTTAGCTTATGCATTGAACTTTAAAGGTAGTTGGGTAGACCATTTGCCACTCACTGAATTTGACTATAATAATAGCTAAAACACGAGTATCAAGATGGCACCTTACGAAGCTTTATATGGGAGGAAATATAGATTGCCAATTGGATTGTTTGAAGTGGGTGAAACCCCCTTGCTTGGGCCAAATCTGGTACAACAAGACATGGAAAAAGTTAAGGTAATACAGGAGCACCTAGAGACAGCCCAAAGTCATCACAAATCATATGCGGATGCTAGCAGGAGAGGACTGTAATTCTTAGTAGGGGATTGGGTATTTTTAAAGGTGTCTCCAACGAAAGTGGTCATGAGATTTGGTAAGAAAGGAAAACTAATCCCACTTTACATAGGGACATATCAAATTATTAAGAGGTTCATGCAGGTTACATATGAACTAGAGCTACCACAAGAGCTTTCAATAGTTCATCTAGTTTTTTGTGTCTCAATGCTTCAAAAATAAATAGGTGACCTATCTCGTATTACTCCTATTAAGGATGTACAGGTTACAAAAGATCTCACCTATGAAGAGGTAGATGTTGCTATTCTAGATCATCAAGTTAAGAAGCTAAGGAATAAAGAAATAGCTTCAATAAAAGTACTTCGGAGAAACCAACAACCAGAAGAAATAACATGGGAGTCCAAGGACGCTATGAAATAAAAATACCCTTACTTATTTGAAGCTAAAGAGGAAGTCTAACATGCAGAATTGGGGACAATAATAGGTACGTGTGATTGAATACTTAATGTATTTTCAAAAATTTATGTAAGTAAAGGTTTAAACTTGGTTAAGCTATCCAATTGTGCTAACATTCGAGGAAGAATGTTCCTAAGGGGGGAGGATCTAATACCCCACACCTTATAATATTACTACTATGCAAATGAAATATGATATGGTTTGGTCAAATTTAGCGCCCATTTTTAAAAGTGCTCGAATTTCATGTTATAGGGGAATATGTGCGTCTATTGCTTAAGAGGGTTGAGTATATACATGTTTTACATCAAATTGAGGATATAATGGACTTAAATGAAGTAAGAGAATTGAGGTGCTTGTAGGACTTAGCTTAAATTTGCTAGCTAAATGGAGATGAGGTTCGACGTTGAATTTGACCAAGTTCGATTATAAATAAAGTATGTGTTAAGGGTGTAACTTTAGCCCCATGTTTTACTATCATAAATGAACTCTTTTTTCAGAGTAATAAGAATATCAAAAAGTCCCAAGTACACCATAACCCACTTGGCCAATTGGTCCCAAACTAAGTGAAGAGAAAGTTGGAAAATGGTCAGCCCAAGCCCATCAACTTTGAGACCCAATTAGGACCAAGTGTAAGGGATAATCTGCTGCATAACTAGCTCAATAAATGTGGTATAAGGTGGCCAAAAATCCAAGAGTAAGTCATCCAAAATACCCTTTATAAAGGGCTCAAAACAGCCCTTAAGTCATTTCACTTTGGAGAAACATTTCAGCTTCCTAAAGACTTTTCTTTCTCTCCTTACTTCACTACCAAAGTAGCTAACACAACCCTCTAGGGGTCTTGAAGGAAACCTGAATCTTGAAAGAAAAGGTAAGTGATCATAGTTGTGTATTTAGTATGGTTTCTTCATGATAAAGAGGAAGTATATGCTAGTAGGTTGTGTTGGAAATTCTAGACAACTTGTATTCTAAGGATTGTTGTACACTTTTCTCGTTAAATTAAGAGGCTTTTCTCTTCTTGGTTGGTTGTATTATGAATTAATACATATGTATTTAAAAAAGGTTGGTTTCATATGTAACCAGGCTGCTTCACCACTTTTACAGTCCACAAAAGTGAGTCCTTATGATATCGTAATTGTGTTCTTGGTATGAACTTGTGGGTTGTTGGATGGAAGGCTATTGTCTCACGTCCTTAATGACTAATTTGTTACTATTCTTAGACTCGTTCAAGGCTATTTTTATCTATAGATATGCTGAAAACAGTTTGGTTAAAGTTGGTACGGGTTTGGAATTATCGACATCAAAATGGGGCAAAGGGGCGTAACTTTATGTTGTCCATTTGTAGGTTGTATAGAATTATTATATGTTGTGCTTTGTGGGCTACTGTAAGACTGTTATGCACTACAATAGGTTTGACATGATTTGTATGTGATAATGGTTATTATAAAACACAATTAGGGGCGGAAAGTTTGAAAGAATACACTCAAGTTTATAAATACCCGCTTGCTGCCAGTGTGCTATATTTTTATGTGATTAGGCTGCCAGGTTGTATCTATTGACTATTAATGCTAGTTTTATCACCTACTATATTATAGATTAATATTTGGAGGAAGGGATGGTTATCTTGAGGTAATAACGAGGTCATACAATGAGATATGTAAGGCTACTTGATTTTGTATTACTTGGCATGAAATATAGATTTTTCCTTGGCATATAAAGGCATTTGCCAACTCCGACACAACTATCATCCATGTCTCTACTCTTTGACATGTCCATTTGTTCCCATACATAGTCACCTTCAAATTTGCGTACATACATAGATACAAAGTTACATGGATTCTTTTTGCCAAATAAAGTTCACGAGTTGTTTCATCTCATACGCATTTCATTATTCATGTAACGTACTCTTTTCATAGTCATGTTGTCTTGTATGATTATGTACATGTCACATACTACATATATAGTCCTATAGCTCCAATATTGTGACCACCAAAAGAATCGTCTCAAAGGTAATTGAAAGGTAAAATATATTATTTATTTATGGGTGGTAGCTTGAGGGGTGGAAGAATCACCTAACCTAGGACGATCCTATCACGGGTGGAAGCCCAAGAGGTTAAGGAAGAACCTAGACAAGGATGATCCTGATATAGTTTTACCACTGATAAGTTGGTTATTTGTATTACATATTGTGCACAGACTATACAGTAAAGGTAAAGTAATTTAAAGAACATAAAGTATATAATCCCAAAGTATAACCAAAGGTGGTCTCTTATCCAACACCATTGTATAGTTTCATTTGAGTTGTTACTTCATATACAGTAGTTCCTGCCTTATATATTTAGTACATTATCTCATACTGATGTCCCTTATGGGGGACCTGCATTTCATGCTGTAGGTACAGGTGCCAGTAGATTTCCCTAGTGGGAGTACAGGATATCCAGCTACGGCTACCAATCTCCAGGTTGCTTCGGAGCTTTATCACTAGAGCTTATATTTTTGTATTGTACAATTAGTTGAGGCAGGGCCTGTCCTAACCCTTAGAAGATACTTTCCCTTATCTAGAGACTTTGTAGTCTATGTCAATTAAAGTATGGTCATGTCTTGTAGTTTAACCACCATGGCCCCAACGGATTAGTTATATGTATTTCCTCTTGACTTGTTATCATTGTTTATTTTCTTAAGGGCATGTAAAATGTAGAAACACCTTATAATATGTATAAAAAGTGTATAGGTACAGGTTGGTTCTCCCGGGCCTTACTTGCAATGGGTGCTAGTCCGCTCTAATGGGACTTTGAGCGTGACAAAGGGACAGGTAAGTATAACTCACACTATGGGCACATTTGGGGACTTGGGACTTTCATCACCTTCCACAAGAATCAACAGCATCAATAGCATCACATAAGGGATAGGGGCTAAGGGATAAGTCTCTATAAAATCTCAACATCGAATTATAGGTACATAGCATAGTATCCAACAATACCTCTAAGCATGAATTGGACGGGGGCCAAGACATATTTAAGGATCACCCTCAAACTAGAAAGTAAAGTCAGATAAAGTCTTAACATAAGTAAGATAGAAACAAGATATTGTACCTAAACTCAAAGACTTACCAACTCTATTCTTTCAATGATCCAAAGCTAACCATGTGGAGGATATCGATGAGCGCCAGTCCTTACATGGTGAAATCACGTAGGCCTAGAGTATGCATTAGTACTTGGAATATACTTAGTATGTGGGGTGCAATGCAACAATAGAAGCAAGCCATAGTAATTGAAATGCATAAACATATTCAAGACATAAGCTCAATATGTCATGCATGATCAATATTTAAGGTAAAACATACGTGGAGGTAATCATATTTGCATAACTTATGAAAAGCATAATAGAGTGGCATGAATAGTTCATCACCATATACCTTGTACTAGGGGGTGATAAAGATTGTGTAGGTCACAATAATAAAGAACCATCATAAATCATTATAAGAAAATATCTTGGAGACATGAGGGGGACGTTAGCATATATGAGGAAAATCATTGATCAAGAATGACATATACCATAAAGCTTTGGAGAGTTTATAAAAGATAGTGAGAAATACAAGGTGTCATACATAACTAAAGTATTAATATTCTTGGGTGAAAATTACATCATTTTATATTAAAGACTATTTTATTATGCAATAAACATTAGCAATCATAATGGAGAACACCTTACACACCTATAGAAATTATCATGTACCTTTAGGAAAATACCATTTGAATTTGTGAAACAAGGAATCACAGGAACATTAAATCACCTTTGGACATAACATCAAGGAACCGTTTAATCATCATAAGAGGGACAACTTAGAACCATAAGGAGAACTTGAACATGTGTGAGAGCATCTTATAACCGACAAAAACTATGTGAGCTAAGCCATGGAGTCCCGATATTTTCCTTACACCATAGGAAAGGGGGAGGTTACTTGCCAAGGTGACCTCATAAGATGCCTAAGTGGATCCACAAAAGCTTTGTTATTGAACAACCTCTATTATCGGTTGGTCTAGAAATCAACCTCTACTAGCGGATGATTCTTATTTCCTATGGTAGTATATAGTTATGGGGAAATGGGATTCTTCTAACAGTCTCACGCCTCTTCTAATGGGGAGCTCCCTCATCCATCTTAAGGTCCACTCGATGTGAAGTGAACTCTCACAGAATAATCATAGGGAGGAATCATGAAATTTAGTTGTGGAGAGGTATTCTAATCCATTCCATAAGCCTTGTGAAATAGAGGGGAATTCTACTAACCTCTCCTATAAACATTTTAAACATTAATCATCTTCATAAGAATAGCTCCTATACCTTGGCTAAGACTTTACTTTTGGCTAGCATCATAATCTTGGCTAAGCCTCCGCTATTGGCTAGCATCATAATCTTGGCTAAGCCTTTACCATCGGGTACCATCTATATCATATCCCTTTACTAATGGGCCATCATTTCATTTCCCTCTACTAACGGGTCATCATTTCATAAGTCAATAATAAACATAGAATGCCTTTTAAGCCTCCATTTCTCATTATTTAGACATCATACTTACAAACATATAATAAATATCATAAATTTAAATCGTTCTTAAATAACCCCTCACAGTCATACATATCATATTTCAAACTATGGATATGGGAATATGAAATTCATCTCATACAATCCTCAACTCCATAGTGTCTCATGGTATCACAATATTTATAGCTTTGAATATCATAGACTAGCTCGTCAAGCCGCCACATCATAATACCAAATAAAGGGTTTCATATCATCCATAACATTTATAACATTCTCATAAACTCATAGGATGATTAATTTTCCTTAAACATAAACAACATTCATAAATCACATGTCCTACTATAAGTCTTCATCACATAAGAGATTTGCCACATAACTTAGTCCAAATATGGTGAGTATATTTACTTAAGGTTAAAATCATAGAATTCAAGAATAAGGGATATGAGAGTGGTAAATTAAAGACATTTAAAAAGACATTCAAACAACCCAACAACATACTTAAAAAACTCCAATTTTTTGCATTATAAAAACCATCAAAAATTCATAATATTTTAGAATCTTTCAAGATGCCATAACTTACAAAGCTTTGATGTTATACAAATATCATAATCTCAATAATTAGTAGGAGCCCATGCATCAATAAATCAAGAATCAATAAAATTTCAATATTTTTCATGTAATGGAGTGATAAATAAAAATACCCATAAAGAATTAGTCATTAGAATGAAAAAAATTTGATAAAAGTAGTTTTGGGGATCCATCAGTGAAATGACCCATGGATGAAGACCCACATATCTTAGACTTGGAGTTTCTTTAAGAAAATTGAAGGAAGAATTGAAGCCTGTTTTGATTTTCTTGAATTCTAACAAAACTTGCTGAAAATCTTGAGAATAAATGGAGAATTTGGTGAAGATTAGAGAGGAATTTGGGTGTTTTTTGGTGAGTTTTAGAGTTTTAAAATGGAAAAGGATGAGAGTTTCATGTATACATAAACATTGGGTAATTACCCAATTATCGTTAAGTTAAAAGGGGGCATTTTGACCTATGGTATATCCAGTCTGCGTAGCAGCAATGATGCGGACAACCACTGCTTGCAAAATTTCACTGAAAAAACTTTTTTTGGCACGGCAAAACATACCTTGTAGGTAACCATTTTTGGACATAATATTTCCCTCTGAACAAGAATATGAGGTTGAATTTGAAAAATTCTACACAGATTTTGAGATATTCAAAAAATTTGCATCATAGGATCTTTCTGAGTTACATTGAGGAGTGTTTCAATCATATGCAATTCCGCTTACCATGTAGCACCTTCAAATTGTTGGTTCCTCTAAAGTACCTTAGAGATGCAACTTCCTTGTTCCTTACTTTTTTTTGCTTGTCAGCCTAGGATTTCAATTGGTACCTCTTCATAACTGAAATACTCTTCAATGTTCACATCATGCAAAGAGACTATGGAACTTGGGTCACCCATGAATATCCTCAACATCGACATGTGGAAGATCGAATGAATCAAGTGCAACTCTCTGGAAATAAATAGATCCAACTCATAGACTACTTTCACCATTTATTTCACCACCTTATAGGGTCCCATATATCTAGGACACGATTTTCCTATCTTATCGAACCAAAGAACACCCTTCATTGCAAATACGTTCAAACAGACCCAATCACAATATTGGAACTCAAGTTTCTTTCTTCTCATATCAGACTAGGACTTTTGTCGACTTTGGACTATTTGCAATTTCCCTCTTATGTTTTTAATTTTCTCCATAACATTAATCACCAAGTCCGGTCCTATTATTTCAATCTCACCAACTTTGAACCACTCGATGCAAGATCTAACCATACAATGCCTAGAATAGTGTCATCCCAATACGTGCAAGAAATCTATTGTTGTAGGCAAACTCAATAAGTGGCAAGTGTTTATCTTAACTTCCCTTGAGTTCTACCACGCAAGGTCTCAACATATCTTCCAATAGTCCTCACGGATTGCCCATTGGTTTAAGGATAAAAAGTCATCCTCAACTTCACACTAGTGCCTTTTTGGAAGGATTTCTAATGGTGAGAAGTGAATTGAACTCCATGATCTGATATGATGGAAAATGGAATCCCATGCAATCACCAACTCTCGGATACATAGGTGGGCATAGTCCTCAGACTAAATGTAGTCCTGACTAGCAGGAAATGAGATAACTTCATCATGCAATCAACTATCACCCATATGGAGTCAAAGTCCTTTTTGGTCTTTGGAAACCTAACTACAAAATCTATGTGGACTTCTTCCCACTTCCAAGTAGAAATGTCAATGTCTTGTTCTAGGCCACCTAGCCTTTGTTGTTTAACTTTGACCTGCTGGAAATTGCCACACTCAAACACAAGCTGAGCAACATCTTTCTTCATTCTATTCCACTAATAAATCTCTCTCTAGTCTCTACACATCTTGGTAGTGATGAGATGAATGGAATATGAAAGGATATGGGATTTTTCCATGATAAACTTCTTCAATTCACTATTGTTAGGCACACATAACCTACCTTTAGTACTGAGCGGTTAGCTCGTATCTATATTTATGAGATAGTCTGGTTTTATGGGATGCCTATTTCTATCATATCTAATCGAGGGTCATAGTTTAGCTCTGGCTTTTGGAGGTCTTTTCAGTGATAGTTGAGTACCCAGATTGATTTGAGCATAGCGTTTCACCCCCAGATCGATGTCTAGTCTGAGTGTGCTATTTAGGTTTCAGAGGATATGTTAGGGGCTTTTATGTTAAAGTTTGGGGGTCAGTGGGATCGGTATCTACCATTAGCTAATTTGCCCTATAATAAAATTTATTACACTAGTATTTAAATGGCCCCATTTGAGGTATTATATGGTCGATGATATGTAATCCTACTGGGTAGTTTGAGTCTTCATAGATAAGTCCGTACAGTTCAAATTTGTTGCAGGATGCTTTAGCTAGGGTTCAGGTTATACAAGATAGGATGAGGATAGCCCAGAGTCAACACCAGAGATATGCTGACCATAGAATCTGGTTCTTGTAGTTTGAGGTAGAAGACTGTGTACTTCTGAGAGTTTCTTCCCTAAGGAGGGCTATACGATTTAGGAGATGAGGTAAGTTGAGTTCCTGATATATTGGGCCTTTTGAGATATTAAGACAAGTTGGGCCAATTGTGTATGAGTTAGCCTTGCCTCCAACTTACTCTGCCATTCATCTCATATTTCATGTGTCGATAATGTAACAGTACATTCTAGATGAGTATGTTGCAATATGATTAAGCTGAGTTGGATGACCATATGACTTTTGTTGATGAGCTGGTGGCCATTTTAGCTGCAGATACCAAGTAGTTGTATTACAAAGTCATATCTATGGTTAAGGTGTAGTGGTGACATCGTCCGGTCAAGGAGGCGACTTGGGAGATAGAGGCACAGTTGCAGGAGTAGTACCCAACCTATTTGAATCATTAGGTATGCCTTCTACTTTACTTTCGCAAATGAAGGTCTTATAAGTGTGGGATGTTGTAGTGACCCTATAGGTTAATTATGTACTTTTGTGTTATTTATGCTATTTTGAGCTTTTGTAAAGTAACTTTAGACCTATTATGACTTATTGGGGCTATTGGGATGGTTATAAGTTCTTTTGGTTGAGAATTTTAGAAGTTTGTAGGTTAACAAGAAGTTAAAACTTCTAAAATGGGATTTTTGTCAAAAGCCTAGTAATAGGCCTCAAAATGGGATTTTGATGGTATCGTTAGTTCCAGAATGGTCAATTTGTGCTAGGAGAGTGGTTGGTCCATGCATAGAGTATCCTAATATGATTTTGAACTGAAAGTTGCAAAATAATTTCAACCAAGAAAGTGTGTTTCTACTAAACCCCAGCTAAACATACTCAAAATAGAAATCAGATTGCACGATCAGCTTCAAAATGTCTAGAACATTGTAACATGACTGTTTGCTGGCTCATAGGTCATACGATTGAATTTTGACCCCCTCAGTTTTTTTAGCTAATTTTTGTTGGAAGTGGGGAACTCCTTTTTCTGTGGGACACTTTGTTGGGAATTCTGACTGGACCATTAGTTTTGTAACATTAAAATTAGTGTGGTTATACTATTCTTTTGCAGAAAATGAACATTGGATTCCCCAAGAATAGCCCAGAGAAGTTTTGGAGTTGAGTTGGTGCAACACAAAAAGAAATTGCCCTTTGCATTCGTGGAGGCTCAGGATAGCAGACCTCCATTTTTGGGTACAGACCTATACGTTCATGGAGAAGGATATATTACCAAGCCTCTGCATTTGCAAGGCTTGATCTACGATCGCGAAGAAGGCTTGATCTACAATCACAAAGAAGGCTTGTAAGGACTATAAATGTACTTCAGTACTTCGTGACCAGCTCCATATGCAAACTTTAGCAACTCAAATCTTGATATTTATAAGCTTGATGTTTGATGATTCCAAGGTACATGTCAGTCAACATTTCTCAAGGAATGTCGTGGTGATGTTGGATTCAAGTTTTAATGTATATTTCAAGGTTAATTCCCAATTTTAGCTGCGTATTTTCTCAAAATTTTTGAAATCTTTACATGTTGATTCCGTAGACATTTCTTAACGGAATTGAATGAACTTGTAGCCTAAATTTTTCTATGTTAAGAAGGGAACATTATCATATGCTTGGTGTTAGATGAGAATATCTGGTTTGTGAGAATTTTAAGTGAGAAAGCTTTGAAAGGAATGTTCTCCAGACTAGGTTTTGTGACTTTGTTTGTGGACCTTTTCGCGGTCTTCTGGGGCTTATTATGGATCGAATATTTAGCTATAGACTCGCAGTGTTGTAGGGTTTATTTTTGGGATTTTGTTTATGACTTCGAGCATGGTCCTTACTTTTTCCATTTTAGGCCCTTTTGGCCTAATTTCGCTCATTTCTCAAGTTAATATAACCAAACTAATTGTGTTGTTATCGTGGATTATATTTTCACAACTGAAAATCTTCAAGAGGCTTATAGGAAAGGAAAAACTCAACTGGGGTAATTCGAAATTTGGAGCATCAACGGCTAGGTAGGCTAGGCTAGACTAGGTATAATTATATGCATATTGAACTGAGATCTATGCTAAATGTACCTTGTATGTATGACATGTTTTATGATAAATCGGTACCCCATGTTTTTGGATGTGAATGTTGTAATTTCAATATATTTGAGTAATACTTACTACAAGAGAGCCTAATAAAGGTTGCATATGGCCTGATGTCGTGAGACCAGATGTATTTAGACCTATATTGTTGTTTATGAGAACATACTACCAATATTATTGAGACATGTTGACGGTGAGACAACTTATTGAATCCTTGTTGTACTGTGACTTATGTTGAAATAAATGTGCACCTACGGGGCCTAGTTGTTATGAAATCTTGTATTATCACTATTATTATCAATTTACACCTTTGTTACCTATAATGGATTGAGTTACAACATGTTAGACCCTCTTTTTAACAAATCATTGTGATATACACCCTATGTACTATTATTAGCTATTGGGCTTCTAGTTCAGTGTATCTGACACAAAGGTTCAGTTGTGGTTACCAGAGGTATAGTGCCATTTAGGTATATCCATATAGTAAGCATCGTAGCCTACATTAACTTTGGGCACGATATGTCTTTGTAACTTCAGATCTGGATATACTGGTTGAGTGAATGATTATTTCACATCTCATCCTAAATGATATTTCTTGGCAATATTTGAGTTGCTATGACCATGTTCGCAGAGTATGGTCCTGGGTAACGCTCCTAATAGACCTGTGACCTGGTGACCAGTCATGTGCTATCAAAATATAGCACATCTGATGCTTAAGACAAGGGATTTATGAGTTCATAATGCGACTTTTTATGGTTTTGTGTGTGTTTGTGTTTTTCTTGCAAAAAAGTTAGGTTAGCATGATTTTGAAGAAAAATTGCAGATTTTGCTGAAGCTTAGGACATACGAGCAAACTTATGAGTCGTAGGGTATGTTGTCCTAAGAATCAGACACAAAAAATTTAGACACCTACTAAGTGGAGGTCACCCCTATGAGGCCATCCAACGAGTCGTAAGT
This sequence comes from Solanum sejunctum, assembly GCA_025642045.1. Taxonomy (NCBI): domain Eukaryota; kingdom Viridiplantae; phylum Streptophyta; class Magnoliopsida; order Solanales; family Solanaceae; genus Solanum; species Solanum sejunctum. Next base: position 29,183 of record JAOTQJ010164136.1, on the reverse strand, counting down.
TTCATTATGACTCATATAGGTGGACTTATAGCAGAAATCAGAGACCCAAAATGTTGGACCAAAATGTGAAAGCCAAGACTATGAGAAAAACATATATGTCGTATCTCAAGTAATGACTTATACCTATGGGTCATACCAGTTAAGCCTAAGATGCCAAGAACCTGACATGACACCCCGACTACAAGCCATAGGTCATCCTATAAGTCGTAGCTGTAAGACCTATCAGCAGCTAGCTATTTTTTTGTGTAAATTCTAGGGTTATTCTGTAAACACTATATATATTTTAAGTTAGGATTTTAGAAGGGAGTTCGACTAGTAGACATTATACAATCATCTTTTAAAACTTCTTTAGGTTTTTTAGATTAGTTATATTGCTTTCTCTTGGAAAACCCATTTTTGGGGATTGCAAATCTTGCCTTGTACTCATTGTTGATCAACCAATCTTTTGGGTTTGCAACTTGTGGTGCCTACACACTTCATAGTTGTTGGTAAAACTCTCATTTATGTCTTGTATGTGCCTTTTTTCTTGTTTGCCTTAACCATGAGTAGCTAAGCACCCACAACTTAGAGTTGTGGGAACCATGGGAAGTTGACTTGAGATAACCTAGGTTTATTTCATCTCTATGATTAGGGTTTTTCATATATTTTCTATTTCCCTTTATTGTAATTGTTGTTTGGTGGTGGCCGACACCAAACCCCGCCTACTATCATGATCCGGACCAAGGTAGTGACGAATAGAAAAAGAGAAGTAGATGATAGGATTCTATTAATGTCTTCTCGTCTAATCAATCAAACTTGACCAAAGGAAGGTTAACTGGGACAATTGGTAACGATTAGTTGGCATACCATGGTTGCCAACCAAGAGCCATGATGAAATTTGACCTTCACTTTCATAAGAGGGATGGAAGAACCTAAGTTACCAACCTGCATGCTAATCTTCAATTGTGGTTATGTTACCTAAGGTAGTCGAGTCAATGAACTATGGGGAACACAACTCCCAAGTTATCCCTAAAATTGAGTGTTTTCATGTGTAGTATTATAGTGCTAATTTTACTTTTGTTTTTGAATCACAACCCCCCCCCCCTCTTATTTAGAAATTTTAGTTATTGATGCTTGATAGAATTAGTGAAGTCTTGTAGTCAAGCCCTGTCCCGGTGGATTCGACCCTAACCTTCGGTTAGGTGAATTGTTGACATGACCTCTTTCTTATTGGAGCGTAAACATCAGAATGTCAAAAATTATAGCACCGTTGCCTAGGAATACAACTAGGTTTTGATTTGATTTCACTATTAGTTAGTTTTAGTATTGACTTCTAGAGTCTCGTATATTTTACTTTTGTTTTTTTTATATTTTATTTATAGGATGTACTAGGTTGTATGCCCAACACAAAGAGCCAAGGCAATCCCTTAGCTTCACTCAATTTGGAGATCTATCGACTACCAAGAAGAATGGCTCAAGTGAATGATAATATCGAGGTTGAGTAGGATATGAATACGTATGAGGATATGGGTAGAGAAGAGAATCTATAACAAAGGGGTAACAGGCAACAACTCAGGGACTTCAATGAAAATGCTTATGGATGGGATCAATATCTATTTAACCCTATATCTATGGACGTTACAGGTGCTATAGTACTGCCTCCTTTACTAGTAGACACTAAGTTCATCGTATTGAGTGGATTGCTCCAAATTCTCCAAAATCACAAACTATTCACAGGGCTACCTTTGGAGGATCAGCACCGTCATCTTCAAAATATGGTGTTTGTTTGCAAGAGTATCATGGGGACACAAAACCTTTCTCTTAATATTGTTGGTTTAAGAGTGTTTCCACTGTCATTGACTAGCAATACAGTTGTATAGTTGTTCGAAGTTCCTCCGGGAACTATGTTGGTCTTAGCTTTAGAGAGTATTCCTCGAAAGATATTTCCCAAGATCTAAGAAGTTGAAGCTCAAGGACCAAATTAACAACTTTGAGAAATTATCGGGTGATTCTATTAGCACAACATGGGAGAGGTCTACTAAATACTTGAGGATGGTCCCTGATCACAAGATTGTTGATGATGCCTTGGTTGAGATTTTCTATCACGCACTTGATGAGAACAGTCAAGCTTGAGCTGACACAATCATCGGAGGCATGTCCCTAGACCAACCTTTTGCATTGATAGCTGCTAGGATTGAACAAATGGTCAAAAAAATAGAGCATGGGGTCAACGAGAGCAAGGTGTGATCAAACCTTCTTGTGCGGTTAACACCAACAATTATCAAGCAAAGGAAAATAAAGAGATCATGGAGAAACTTGCTCAACTGAGCACAAGTATGGCCTTTGTTCTAAAGCAAAATCAAGCAAGTGTCAAGGTAGTCACTCACCAACCTCTGAAGGCTTCTACATATGATGATCCATTCTTTGATGAGGATGCATGTTTTGTAAGCAATCAAGCAGCGAGTTTTTGAAAAAAAACCCAAGGGTCCAACTCGGACTATTGGAGGCAAGGGTCCAGGAATTACAGCAATCATGATGGGGTGTATACAGACAACCAGCGCAGCTACTATGAAAGAGAGAGAGAGTGTCAGATACCGAATGGGGAAGAAGAGAGGGCTTCAGAAATAGTCCTTATGTACCACCTCACAATCTTGATGTTGGATAAAGCAACTCTAGGATTAAAGAGATGTTCGACAAGTTATTAAAAAGAGCCAAACACCAAGACAAGACTCTAAAGGGAATGAAAGCAGATATTTTAAGTATCAACCAAAAAAATAGAGTCTAACTCGATGGTGATTAACCAATTTAAACAACGATTTGGGCAAATGTCTTCACAATTAAACCAATGCCAAAAGGGTACCTTTCCAAGTAATATGGTTCAAAATCCTAAAAACGAAAGGCATTGCATGTCGATTATGACTAGGAGTGGAAAGAGCACCCTAGATCCCCCTATGCCAGTATTTTTGGATGAAGTTGATGAGAAGGTTTGTGAGAGTGAAGTCACGGTTGAGGGAGTAGATCCAAAGGTTGTTGAGATGCAACAAGAAGAGGCAAAGGAGCATGAGAAATTAAAATCAATTCCCAAACCCCCTCCACCTTTTCCTCAAAGGCTTAAGAAAAAGAAAGAGGAGGGTAAACTCAAACACTTCCTCTGATGTTGACGCAACTCTCCATCAACATTCCCCTTCTAGAGGCCTTAGAGAAAATGACCGAGTATGCCAAGTACAAGAAGGATTTAGTAACCAAAAAATGCATTTTGAGACAAGAGTTCTCACAAAAACTCTAACAATGTAGTGCTATTATAGCCAAATGCCTTGTGCAAAAATGAGAGGACCTCAGTGCATTCACTATCCCTTGCACCATTAGTGATGTTGAGTTCGCAAGAGCATTGTGTGACTTAGCAGTGAGCATCAATCTAGTGCCTCTTGTTGTATTACAAAATCTTGGCCTTGGTATCCTAACTCAACAATAATGAGGTTACTTATAGTGAATCGAACCATTAAAAATCTAGAGGGAATCCTTTTGAATGTGCTTGTTAAAGTCGATAAATTTATCTTTCTAGTGGATTTTGTGATCCTTAACTACGAAGTTGATTTTGAGGTGCCCATCATCTTGAAGAGACCATTTATGGCCACTGGGAAAGCCCTAGTGGATATGGATTCAGGTCACTGTTGTTTAGGGTAAATGATGCAGAGGTCGTATTCGATATTTGCCAATCTATGAAACACTCAGATGAGTGCAAGAGTGAGTTATGGACCCTTGATGATAGTTGCTAAAGGAAGATGACAAAGTCGACCCACAACATTAAACAAGGTGCTTTTTGGTAGGCAACCTAAGCATTATTGATAATTATTGGCTTGTTTTAAGTGTTTTTGGTTGTTTAGACTCTTAGGTAGAAGGTGTGAGTTTGTTTATGTTAAAAGACATTGGTGTAGTTGTAACATTTTTGGAATTGCTGTATTTTGAGATTTGGTTTGTAGGCGAAAATTGAAGAACTGAAGATCTGAAAAATGACACATGGAGTAGCCTCTACAATCAACCCTATGAGTTGTAATCTTCATTATGACTCATATTTATGCATTATAGAGGGAATGAATTAGTATCAATAGTTGGCACATACACTACGAGCCAACCCTACAATTCAAAGAGTCCTTTACGAGTCGTAAGAGGTATTCATAGTTCCTAGGTATGGATTCTGAATTTTTGCAAGTGTTGGGTTTGCTATCAGACCCGGACTTATGAGACGTAGGATGGACTACGACTCGTAGTTAGGGTCTCATAGCACTGATCTGCAATTTTAAAGATTTTGGACTAGTTTCATTTAAAAGGGGGTCAAAATAATAATTGACCCCCAAACTCCATTTTTTCCAATCTCTAAGGATGAAAAAACCCTAAACACCTTTTCGATCATACCCACGCTATCTACATCATTTTCCAATGAAGATTGTAGTGAAGTCACTATTCCTAGGGTTTTCATTGTGGGGTTTCATTCACCTTGCTTTAGTAAACTTCTGTAATCAATTGGTAAGCTCCATGGTTAAATTTGGCACTCTTTTGTGGTGAGATTATTCTTTATATGAGTATTTGCTTGGGGAAATCATTTATAATCATGCCATGTGGTAATTTCAACCTAGGGTTTTTATGTTTTGAAGAGTTGAGTTGTGAATCAAAATCTTGTTAGAATTCTTGAGTGGATGATTGTGAATGAGATAATTATGATTCATGAAATATAGTGTGTGACTGTGCCCATTCCTGGTCTACATTATTGTCGAACATTGGCCTTTAGGAAGTGTGGGTGCATTTAATATGCTTTAACTTATTGGACTTGATTGAAATGACCTGAATTATAATTGCATTTCTATTGAATATTCTATCGATATCATGTGAGATTGGGAAAGTATTTTGTTTTTGGTATGTTTGACATACTATTAAAATGAATTCGATTCATGGGGATTATAGTTGTTCTAAATCTCTGATTTTATTAAGGATTTGCTTATGTGACAATTATTTGACATTATCATTGTGTGCCAAGTCTGTTGAATTATGTGTTTGGTTGGTACTTTGCATGGAAAATGTTAGGCACTACAGATACCTTCTGCAGTCAGCTACGAGGCACTTCTACAACTTGTAAGTCCTTATATGAGTCGTAGTGGTCCCTCTTAGCAAGCATTAGTCAACTATGGTTCCTTCAAGTTTCTCATACTAGACTCACATACAACTAGTAGTGCCTGCTACAACTCATAGTGAGGGTCTTCTAAGCTTATCTCAGTTCTGAAAAATGTTACTGAAAATAGGTATGAGCCCAAACTATGACTCGTTAGTTCCCCTAAAAGTCGTAGCTGTGACTCATATCTAAGATCAAAAAGCATTTCTATAGGGTTTGCGGTTCTATAAGGATAGTGTACCTTATGAGTCGTAACTGCCCTCGTATCTGCAAAACTGCAGTTGCATCAGTAACTTTGATTTGTTTTTATTTCTTGTTCATTGTTATGTGTTTATTGGATCAAATATCTTGAATGTATATGTTGCTATTTGGTTAGTGTGCAGATAAAATCCCCCCAAATGACAAACGGGCAATTTAAACTCTCTAATGGAGGTTGATGGATGAATCCTCTGATATTGAGCAATTTGAGAGCTCTATGGAAGTCCATAGAGTCAGGGTAGACCGCAAAACCAATAGACCCCAGACCCGAGCACTTTTAGCACAAATATATATGGAAATTAGCAATTACTCCCAGTCAGAAGAGCGCAAACAATAAGGTAATAGGGACGGTCGCATAGCAGCCTACCTCAAATGACCTCCTCACACTCAAGTTTAAAGTCAGAGTCAGAGAGCACATCTTAGGAAGAAGAAGTCCAGTTTTAACCCTCCGCTGATCCCAGATGGTGTGTTCTAGGTATGAAAGAAATTTATTACTAGGGGTTTGAGCCAAAGGGGCAAGGCAAACCCTGTTCGCCAGTTTCATGAGGAGTGCAAACACAATGACTTCAAATTAGACAGAGTGACTGGATTAGATGTTAGGTTAGATGAGCATGGACTATAATGGACCATACTACAACTAGGCAAATATGCCCCTTACATAGTCCATGAGTTCTATGCGGCATATCTTGCTACACTCCTCCGGGGGTTGCCAAAGAATAAGAAGCTAATTAAGAAGCCGAGACTATGAGTGGTGATAGTCCAGGGCAAGAAGGTTGATATTTCAAAGGATACAATCTGACGAGTTCATCTTAGGCCCATTTATCAAATACCTCAGTGTACCATAGAGTACGATGGTTGTATTGATAAAATAAGGAGAGTGGTGACAAGGAAGGATATCAAGGCTAGGACAGAACTTCTGCAGTGGATTTTCAGATAGATTGGTGAGGTAGGTGGCGAGCCAACATGGGTTACAAACTATGCAGATCCAATTGTGAAAGCCTAGATCTCATTCTAGGCCAAGTTTTGGTGGTCCATTATGCGTTAGTGCATTAGACTAACCTTTATGGATAATGTGATCACCCTAGAGAGAGTAGTGTTGTTGGCCAGCATTCTAGTTAGTTATGTTATAGATTAGGTCCGAATTATTTCTGAGCAGATTCACGAGGCTGCAACTTAGATAAACACCTCAATATCATTCCTAGTTCTGATTTATTGATTATACAGTGCAGTAGGTGTTCCTATTGATCTCCACTGGGAAACTCATATAGATGCCACATGCACTATGGATCCCAACCTGATAAAGGTTGATAAGATCTCGATGGCCTTTCAACGAGCAGCTCTTCCTCTTTCAAAGCTATTCTGGATTAGCCTCTGACTTAACGTTGCTACAAAGCCCATTCCAGTTATGGAGATCGAGTCCAAACTATCATCCAACACTTCGGCACAGCAGCAGCTTCATTACAGGTTGATTCTATTATTTTTGTTGTTGCTTTTTAGGCATTGTTACGCAGCATGGCTACGTAGAGTCCAGGCTTTAGGCTCTATCAGCATGGGTCTGGCCATAGGTTGACCAGGCCATAATGGACTCAGAGGATAGGATGAAGGCATTCACCTATGATCTGGTAGATGAGCAAGTTAGAGAGATTGATGCCCAAGTAGATGCCTTTGAGTCGAGAGTCCAGCAGTGACTTGAGAAAGGTGGCCCGCTAACATGAGAGTAGTGACTGAGGAGTTAGCCAAGTTGTAGCCTCAGACGTTGCATCGGCAAACAATGAGGCATTTGAGTGGCTAGCAGACCATCTAAAAGTCTGTAGGAAGAGGCCCCTTAAGCATGATGATGACCCAGAGCTGACCCAAAGAGGCTGAGACTAGAGGAGGAGACCATACCAGGGGAGGTGGTGCAGGAGTAGCTATTATTGGCGGCTATTGAGAGAGATCCAGAGTTGAACACCCCAAAGGGAGAGAGTACTTCCAGTACTGCTGCAGGAGAAGTTGATGCCCTAGGACCCCACAGACCTTCCAGAGACAGATGCTTGATAAACCATGATGTTTGACTTCTTTCAACCCCAGTTCTTATTTTGTCATGATGGATATTTTATTTTCTTATTAGACAATCTTTTTATTATGTTCGTTTTTAGATGTGTTTGAATATTTCTAGTTTGGATGTTATTTTTACTTTTACTTTTTATGTTAACTTTTTGTTTTTAATGTAAGTATGTATATATTTTTATATTATCATTTTTTGTTTTCGTTCTTGTCTTATCTTTGATGACAAAGTATCCTATTTTTGTGGGGTGTGGATAGTTATGGATTAAGATGAAGTCTGAGTAGCGTCAAGTCCATAAATTCCCCAATTTTTGATCCCAAGATTTTCTCGCAGTGCTTCTTTTCCTTGCGAATGTTTACTTTTCTATTGAACCGACATGTTTAGGTAGTGTAGATAATGTGTAAATTCATAGTAGTGTTATCTATTGGCATATACATAATTTTTTGATTTTGTTTTTAAAAGTTTTGATGAAAAGTTAGGTACCCTCAAAATTTTTGAGATTGTAGTTATTGATGCATTCATACATCTTTGGCTATCTGACAATGTTTGTTCTGATATTGTGAAGGCAAGCTGAGATTGAAAGCATGACTTGTGAGTCTATACTTGATTGTGGATGCAATTGTCATGTGTGTTGTGAGCTTATTTTGCTGCATTTATGTATCTTGTATGAACCCAGAACTTGCCCTTAGTACTCTAAGATTGGTTTGGTGATTTGGTGGATATGAAAAGGATCTTAGGCCTTTGTTCTTTGACTGAACCCACTTTTAGCCTAATTGATGCACCAGATAAGTGAGTAAATCCCTTATCCAAATTTTTGAGCTTCTCATATACTCATTCTTTCTTGATACCTTACTAGCTTAACTTTGTTTGATGAAATACCTTAATATTGGCCTTGGTGTATACATGCACATGTGAACCTTAATTGAGGTTAAAAGCCTAAGTTGAGGGTGGCTACAAGTTGTGGCCCTGGTGAGAGGAATAGATATTTGTACTTCACCTCAGGCTAAAAGCCTAAGTTAAGGGCGACCCTTATTATGATAAAGTAATAATAATAAGATGGTTAGTTGGAAAATCAAGAAAGAAATGAAAAAACATGAACAGAGTGAAGAAAAAGAAAAGAAAAGTGTCCTGAGTTGTGAAAAAAGTAGCAAAAATGAGTTTGAAATCGAGGTACAGCTGAAAAATAGAAAGAAAGCACTCGAGAAAAGTTCTAAATAGGAGAATAAGGGTGGATTGATTAAAAAAAGTCAGATTATGAAAGCAAAAAGTGTTGGTAAACATGGTTCAAAGATAGCTTTTAGTCACTACTTGCCCAAAATACCATACCAAAGCACACTGAACCTATGTTACAAGCCTATAATTCCTAAAGTGATCTAACTCCATTTTATCACCAAACCAGAAGATGAGTATAGAGGCAAGCCTATGGTGTTAGTTAGTATGCATCGAATTTCAATTGTGAGGGTGAGAATGCTTCCTCAGTCCCTGAGTTCTAAATGCTTTTGAGCGAGTGTGAGGGACTTCTTTCTAGTGAGGGCATTTGCACTACTTGACTAGCATAATACTATACTAGTGATTGTGGATGGTTGATTCTCCTTAGCTTGTCATAGTTAGATTGCCAAGTATGTCATTATGTTCTTGTTTGCTTAATAACTTTGCAATCCTGTTTTGACAAAAGTAGTTGGGAACCTGAATCAAAGGACTTATGGTATATGCCATTAGTATAGTTGTTATGTATTTTTCTTTGTCTGCGTAGATTGAGTCATCACTTGAGGACAAGCAACAATTCTAAGTTGAGGGTGTTGATTTGTTATCAAAATACAATACATTTGATGCCTAGAATAAGGGATTTTGTGAGTTCTTAATGCAACTTTTTATGGTTTTTATGTGTTTTTGCCTTTTTCTTGCAGAAAAGTTAGGTTGGCATGGTTTCAAGGAAAAGTTGTAGATTTTGCAGAAGCTTAGGTCATATGAGCACACTTATGAGTGGTAGCCCAAGCTACGAGTCGTACGGTGTGTTATAGCAAGAATCAAAGACCAAGAATTTAGAAATCTGCTATCCTATGAGTCATAAGTTTTACTACGACACATATAAGGAGACTCATAGCAGGAATCAGAGAGCCAAAATGTTGGACCAGAAACTGAAGGCTAAGACTACGAAAAGGATATACAAGTCATACATCAAGCAATGACTCATACCTATGGGTCATACCAGTTTAGTCCAAGATGCCAAGCACCTGATACGATACCCCGACTATGACTTGTAGGTCATCCTACAAGTTGTAGCTGCCAGACTTATCAAATGCCAGCTGTCTTTTTGTGTAAATTCTAGGGTTATTTTGTAAACACTATATATAGTTTAAGTTTGGGTTTTGAAAGGGAGTTCGACCAGGAGATATTTTACAATCATCTTTTGAAACTTCTTTAGCTTTTTAGATTAGGTTTATTGGTTTCTCTTGGAAAACCCATTTTTAAGGATTGTAAATCTTATATTGCACTCATTGTTGATCAATCAAGCTTTTGGGTTTACAACTTGTGGTGCCTATACTCTTCATTATTGTTGGTGAAACTCTCATTTATGTCTTGTATGTGCATTTTTACTTGTTTTGCCTTTGCTATGAGTAGCTAAGCACCCACAACTTGGGGTTGTGGGAACCATGGGTAGTTGACTAGAGATAACCTGGGTTTATTACATTTCTATGATTGGAATTTTGCATGTATTGTCTATTTCCCTTCGTTATGGTTGTTGTTTGGTGGTGGCCAACACCAAACCCCACCTACTATCACGATCCTGACCAAAGTAGTGACAAATAAGAAAAGGGAAGTAGATGACAGGATTCAATCAATGTTTTCTCATCTAAACAACTGAACTTTACCAAGGGGAGGTTGACTGGGATAATTGGTAATAGTTAGTAGACACACCATGGTTGTCGAGCAAGCGCCATGGTGAAATTCGACCTTCACCTTCACAAGAGGTATAGAAGAACCTATGTTACCGTCCTTCATGCTAATCTTCAATTGTGGTTATGTTACCTAAGGTAGTCGAGTCAACAAACAATGGGAAACACAATTCCCAAGTTATCTCTAAAATTGAGTGTTTTCTCGCATAGTAGTATAGTCGTACTTTTACTTTTGTTTTTTAATCATAACCCTTCCCCCAACCCCCACCCCATTTAGAGATTTTAGTTATTGATTCTTGAAATGATTAGTAGTGAAGTATTGTAGTCAAACCATATATTACCTGTAAATTCGACCCTAACCTTCGATTAGGTTAATTGGTGACAATGACCACTTTCTAAGTAGAGCATGAACATCAGAATGTCAGCCACTACTGTGATACCTGGTGGTAGATACAAAATCTGATGACCGAGCATTAGCTTTGTTTCTGGTCAATGACCTAATAGATTTTACTTTAGGGACGAGGCCCTATGAATGATATTCTGAGTCGAGACATAATATTTATACGTGGGGGATTTTTCCTCCTATTCAGGATTACGTCCCACCATTTTGCAAGTATATTTTGGATCAGTGCCACATGCTGGCACAGGGTCGAGGACCTAGTTGATATGTGATTTTTGGGTCGAGCCTCGTGATTGATTACCCATGGATATACTCACCTATTTACACCCTAATTTGGCTTAGGTGCACCTTCTGGGCTTATGGGAGATCAAGGGGTATTTAGGCATAAACATTAGGGCCTTACACCTACGTTTATTATGCACAGGTGTACCTCCTAGGCTTATGGTGGCTCGATTGGCGTACAAGTGTAAATATTATGGTCTTGCACCTGTCTATAATATTGGGTTCGATTAAGGTTGAGGTTATGGGATTGAAGTATGGGATAGCTTCTTTTATCTACATTTGAGCTTCATATTCTATATTATTTCACCTGGTCGACTTATGATGCCTACTGGGTGCCTTTATCTGGTACTCACCCCTATTTCTAGATCTTCTTATGGTGTAGGTCTATGTTTTAGTTTGGGACACTGAGTTCAAGGGATCCGAGAGAGTAGGAGACTATTTTTGTGTGAGCACTGATAGTTTTTCAGTCTTTGGCCTGGTACTGTCATATTATGTACTTATAAGAGTACTATCAGGTGGTATATTATATTTTTGGCTTATCTATTATGTATACTAATTTCTATTTCTATTATTGTAGCTCTGTATAGTTGATTTCTAGGTTCTAGGCAGGTTTAGTTATTATTATTTTTCTATTATGTTGGTTAGGTCTTGACTAGAAGTTAGGACAGGTACACTAGGGTTGGGGTTAGGCTTGCCTATAGGCGGGGCCTAGCAGGCGCTATCATGATTAAGACTGGGTTGTGACACGTAAGGAAAAGATATTTGATGAGACCCATAATTATAAGTATTCTATTCACTCAGGATCCACCAAAATGTATAAAGATTTGCGAGAGGTGTATTGGTAGAATGGAATGAAGAAAGATATAGCAAGGTGTGTAATGGGGAGTGCAGATTGCCAAAAAGTGAAGGTGGAACACCAAAGATTAGGTAACTACTTACTTGGACATGAGAGGAAATAAATATAGATTTCATTATGGGTTTACCAAAGACTAGGAAATAATTTAACTCAATATGGTTGGTTGTTTATAGAATGACAAAAATAGCCCACATTTTGCCAGTATATACTTCTTATGGTCCCAATGATTATGCTAAGGTTTACATCAATGAATTGGTAAGGTTGCATGGGGTACCATTGTCTATTATATTGGATCATGGTTCTCAATTTACTTCTTATTTTTGGAGGTCTTTCAAAAAGTCCTTGGTACAAAAGTGAAGCTAAGTACCGCATTTTATCCTAAAACTGATGGATAAGTTGAAAGAACAATCCAAAAGTTAGAAGATATGTTGCAGTATGTGTGCTTGATTTCAAAGGTGGTTAGGATATCACTTACCTCTTATTGAATTTTCTTAGAAAAATAGTTTTCACTAGAGTATCAGAATATCGCTGTGATAACTCACGTTTCAGTACAATTTTCACAAATTCAAGTGTTTACTGTCATCAAAAGTATATTTACCTAGATTAAAGTCGAGGTCTATCCCACAGAGAAATGCGTAGGTTATATTTTAAATCAAGAAGTTACATTGGTGTTTTAATCTTTCATAGTATAAACAAGCAATAGATGGAAACAAACATCAATCTGGAATCAATTCTAAAGGGAGGTTATCATTAAAACAAAGTAACAAAATAAAAGTTTGAAAAAGTTTAAGTAGCTTATAGGGAAGATAAATAGACATACAAGTATTAATTGGCATGGACATTTGAAAATACTCAAAGAATGATGAATCTACATAGGTAGGCCTGCTGCGTCTAACATTTGATCAAGGTTCTCTCGAACTCAAAATCAGTTCTCCACAATAACTTTCTCAATCTACCATGGAGTCAATACATAACACCTTAGCCTTAGCAAAAATCACTCATCTCAAGGAGATTTCATTAACTTCACATATTAATAGTTATTCATTATTTAACCTTACTTTACGTACCCTTTTTCAGGCATACATGAAGATCCTAAGCTAGGGCTAAGTTTGAAACATCAACCTATACATAAAAGCATGGTTAAAATAACAAAACACATAAGCATTTATCAATATCTCAAGTAAAATTAAGTACTTAGCAGCCAATTACTACATAATTTTCTATATTATCCCTTAAAAGTATTGGGGTTCTTAGCTAATCATAAAAATATAACATAGTAATTTACCAAATAGATTCTTGTCCATTGAATTAGTCTTCAAGCACAAGAATTATAGAATAAATCCACAGAAGTTTCAGCAAAACCCTAATCACCACTGAAGATTGATGTGTTTTACCATATACTCTCTTTATACAAGAAAAGAAAAAAATCCTCAACAATAAAATTTTACTCCTCACTTCTAGAACATTGTATTTTTCAGTATTCTCTCCTCCACTCTTTTTTTCCATCCTAAGATATGCCAACCCTGAAATATTTATGATATACACCAAAAGTACAAAATATCGTCCTCAAAATTCCAATCGGTGATATTAGTCAAGCTTTCCAATCAAGTCGATGAGTTGCATATTGTTCCTTTCAATATGGTAGACTGCTCCTCTTGAATAGACTTGATGTGGAACTTTGGCGATCTCACTCGAGCTTGCCAACTTGATTGGTGATACACCATTTGGAGCTTGCGTTTTCCCTTTAACTAGTGTCTTTGGGCCAAGTTTGTGGCTTATTTGTAATCTTAGTCGAGCTCCCAAAATTATTCATGTAGCACGCCCTTTTATCCAGTTGACTTTCCTCTTGTTGGGTGACTTTTAGCGAGGTTTGAGGTACTGTGGCATCTTTCCAAGTATCCTTTGCGATGCTCAATGTCTCACGCTTCGTTGTTTGCTCATTTTAAACTTTTTTTGCATGTTTATGTCCTAAGTGTCCCTCAATTTCCACCTTGCTATAAAAATGACAATTTATATTAGTGTATAGCACTAAATAGGGCATCAACGACAATTTTGTAAATTTCCTCATCACACTATTTGAAGCATTGTTTTGTAAATGACCGGTGGGATGGTTTGAGGTTGGAGAGATGTCCTTTATTGGGCCAAAATTTTTACTTGATGCCCTGGATAAGGTGAATGTCTAAAGGAAAAGGTTAAAGCCTGCCCAAAGTCATCAAAAGTCAAATGTCGATGTTAGAAGAAAAGACCTTGAGTTTAAGAAAGGTGATTGGGTGTATTTGAAAGTTTCTCCCGTGAAAGGTGCAATGTGCTTCAATAAGAAGAGCGAATAGAGTCCTAGATATGTGGCGCCTTATGAGATTATGAAATGAGTAAAAAAGGTATCTTATGAGTTAGATCTGCTTATAGAGTTAAATACAATTCATACGGTGTTTCATGTGTCCACGTTTAGAAAATTTATGGGTGATCCTAATTCTATTATTTCATTGAAGCTTATGGCTATTAAGGAGGATTTACCTATTAAAATCTACTGCTTAAGATTTTGGACAGGCAAGTGGAGAGATTGAAATAAGGGAGTGATACCCATCAAAGTGTTATGGAGGAACCAACAAGTTGAGAGTGCTATATAGGAAACTCGATGGACATGATGAAATGATATCCATACCTCTTTTCTTCTATTCTACCTCAATAAACCCCAAAAATAGTAAGCAGATACTATGGTCATCATCATATAATTTACCCAAGAAGAGTTGAGGATGAACCACAAGGAATGGTTGTTCGAGTCTAGCAATATTAATTTCTATGTGATTTGTAGTGTTGTAAAAGGGGTTTGTAACTAACATTTAACTATCAAAAGATTATAAGATTCAATTTAAACAACCAATTAAGAGAGATGTTGGGGGGGTGTCGACAAGGGCAAGAGTTAAACATATGGATCTCACTACTTGAATAAATGTGTTAATTAGATGTGTGTATGATAGAATTGTTTGTAACCATACTTCAAATCAAACAATTGTGGTGTTTCACATGAAATAAATAAAGCTTCATATGTGAAATCACTATAGGACATGCTTGGCCTAAGCAATTTATACAAAAAAGCATCTAATACTTTAGCCATTGAACCTAAAATATAGCATTCGACCAAAACCCTAAGAGATTTTAATATATCACACTCATTTTCTTATTAGTGACCATTGAGGGGACTAGGGTAAGAGCAACATGGACAGGCCTTATCATTAATAAAACAACCAAAAGTACAAGTAGGGGGACTTATACGTTACCTCCAACTTATGATGGTTCCTAAGTCCTCCAACCTACTAAAGTCAGATAAGTTAATCCCCATAGTAGAAGTAGGAATCCTAGAAGACCTAAGACAGGACTCCTCTCATTATATCAACCTAGGAAAGCATAAACTAGGGACACTCTCCTTTTTATAACTAAAATAACTATCTATTGCCTAAAGAGGTTTCTTGACTCTCTTCAAATTATTTCTTTATAAAATTTGGCATTCCTATCTTGTCTAATTATAAGTGTACCTTGGCTTCTTTAGGCAACTACTATCAAGCGAAAAGTATCTAAGGAATAATAGAAGTGTTACTTTGTTTTGACAATGCATCAGCTATGAATTTGGTTTCCTCAAAACATGAACACACTTAAAGTCTTGAAACTGGATAATAAGATACAAAATCTTGGCCAAAACAGCTTGAATCAACCAAGGAGGATTGGTGAGTTTATTGATCTATCGCACCATTAACTCTGAGTCCACTTTCATATCACTCTATTATAGCAGCTATAAACACTACGTTAGGCCAAATAAAGTTGCTTCCATCTCTAGTTAGTTATTGGTACCTATACCCAAAGAAATAGTAAAAGCAAAAATATAATCACTTTAGTTTTTCCTAAGGATACCACCTGCTCCCATTCTTACAGGATTACCAAGAGTATTACCACTAGTTTTAAGTTTAGCCATATCTTTTATAGGCTTCTTCAAGAGACTATAGTGACTTTGGTCTCATGAAAGGAGATCTTCACTGATTAGATTAAACTATTCCAACTAGTAGGCCATGTAATATGAGGAAAAGTAGATATGAGCAAGAGAAAGGTGTCTCTAAAGATCAAGCATTTAATTCTAGCAAAGCTAGAGCTTTTTCCCATATATTTAACAACACATTTGTTTTTCCAAAGGTTCCAACAAATGAAAATTGGGGTAGAGTGGAGAATAAGTCTGTGAGACTCATTCTTAGATTTGGAAGTCCTGTATCTTACCAAAAGATTCCTTAAAAGAGTAAAATCATTGCTAACACCAACAAAAGTAGCAAAAAGGTGCCATATTTGCCATGCAAGGTACCAGTGAAGAAAAATGATCAGTGGTGTCTTGACCAGGAATCTGACAACAACAACATTGAGTGGGATCATGACAAAGGTAACAATCGTCTTATTAGTGGAAAGTTTGCCTCTTAATGTTCTCCAAAGATGAAAGGAGCATTTAAAGGGTATAAACTTATACCATCTAAGAGAATTAATGGGGGATTTCTTCCTCTTATCCCTTGTTATGTCCTACTGAAGAACAACAACACTTGCCATTACTATTAGGTTTCCAAATAAGCAAATTAGGTATGATAGCTTTGTGCTAAATTTGGAAAACAAGAATAGTCTGCACCTGCAGAGAAGAGAGAGAATTATGAATTTTTTATTGGTCTCATTGGTCATTAATCAGAAGGAGGAGACTACGGAGTTATTGGGCCATTATCATCCATTCTGAAATTGCTCAAGGGGCCAATATCTAACTAGTTATTCCACCAAATATACAGGAACCAGAGTTGATATGCCACTGAATGTGAGTTTCCACCTTATGCCTATTGATCATCATGTTTTTTCAGGTGATGGACTAGAATGGGTGCCATTTTTTCCTAATGGGTTGGATCTTTGATAATATTTAGCCTTTAGGAACTTTGTCCATAAGGTGTCCTTAGACCTAAAATTCAACCATTGCTTATATTGGAAGGATGGGGAAACATCAGAAAAGATCCTTACCCCTATACCTTCTTTATTACAAGGGTTACTAAGGCTTTTCTAAGAAGCCCAATGGTACCTTCTTTTTTGATTTTCCACCGCTAGAAGAACTGAGCAATAAGCACCTGAATCTTCTTGAGGATAGTGCTAGGGGGAGAAGTAGCTGGCAATAGATAAATGAGCATAAATTGGATGAAATATTTCACAAAAGTAGCTTTACCTCCATAACTAAGCATCTTGGTTTGCCATCCATTGATTTTAGCAATAACTTTAGTTACCAAAATAGAGTAATACACTATCCTTTGTCGTAAAATATAAAGAAGGCATCCCAAATAATGAATAGGATTGTGTTTCTAATTAAAGACAATGATCTTCTTATATCTTGCTCACAGTATGTCTTAAGGCATCAGAGGGAATCATGAAGTGACTTTTAGACTTATTTACCATTTGGCCAGAAACATCCTCATGTTGAGCAAAGATCTTAATGATAGGGTTCAAAGAAGCTTTCCTTCCATAGGTAAATATAATAATATCATCTACAAAGCTAAGGTGGTTAATCTAGGGGCCCCTTTTTTTCATATAGAATCCATGATATAAGGGGTCAAGATGCAGTCTATTCGTGAGTCTTGAAACAACTTTAGCACCTAAAATGAATAGGGTTGGTGACAAGGGGTATCCTTGCTTTAAACCTCAAGTAAAATGAAAGAAACCATGTATTGATCCATTAATAACAATAAAATACCAATTGTTAGACATGATCATCTACACTATATCAATAAAGACCTCTCCAAACCCCATTCTTCTCAAGACGAAGCAGGTGAAGGACCAAGAGACCCTATCATATTCCTTAGCTATGACCAACTTGATGACCACATTTCCCTAGCATTAGACTTTTTAATCTAATGAATAATCCCTTGAGCCAACATAATGTTCTCAGTTGTGTTTCTAATTTTCACAAAGCTAGATTGATTGGGGGAAATAATATGAGGAAGAAAGGGGCAAGTCTAAGGCATTAGAGTTTGGAAATGATTTTGTTTGAGAAATTACTGAGATTGATAGGTTTGAACTCTGAAATTTTATTAGGATGATCCACTTTTAGGAGTAGGACCAAACAAGTATGGGAGAAATATTTAGACATGGGGTGAACATAAAAGAAGGAGTTAATAACAGTAAATAGATACTTATTAATAATATTCCAACAAGCTTAGTAGAAATGGCCATTCATGCCATCAGGACTAGATGCAGAGTTAGGATTCAAAGCAAAAACTGCATCTTTCAATTCCTCTATTGTAGGCATAGCTTGGAGAGTTCTTTGCTAAACTTCATAAATAAGTCTAAGAATGCAATTAAGAACATCTTCTTGAATAACCTTTTCCTCTCTAATGAAAATATGCTAAAAGTGATCATAATATGTGTTAGCAACATTTACATCCCCTTCAATCTAATCACCCTCATCATCTTAGATCCTATGAATCTATAATCTTCTTATTTTTTTATCTTATTACAGTATAGAAGAATTTAGAATACACATTGCCTTCCTTAAACCAATGAACTTAACACTTCTGTTTAAGAATAAGGGTTACCATATTAAAGAACTTGATATATTCAGCATTTACTGCATGTAATTGGATCTTGTTTTCATCATATTCCATATTTATAACATCCTTCTCAGCAAATCTAACCTTCTCCTCAAACTCTTTAACTCGAGCATAAACATCCCCAACTTCACTCCTAAACCAATTGGTGAGAGTTCTTCTCAATCTTTTCAGCTTGATTTGAAAGTTGTGCATGGGATTGACAAAACTATTAGTGTTCCCATTCCAACAATTATTAATTATTTGTAAGAAAGAAGGATGCTTAGTCCAGCGGTTGAGAAATTTGAAATACTTCATAGCATTGTGATTTTGGTTAACCATTTCCATAAGGAGATGACAGTGATCATATCCCAGAGAAGGTAGGTAAGTGATGGTAGTTTGTGACATTAGATCTAGCCACTTATCATTCACCATTGCTCTGTCAAGTTTCTTCATATTCTGAATAAGATGCCTCTCATATTAGACTAAGTATATTTCTACCCACTAAAACCAAGATCCAGGAAACCACAAGTCTCTATAACACTTATGAATTTAAAGCTTTTGTTCATGTTATAAGGGATCCCTCCTAGCTCTCTTCTAAAGAAGCAATCACATTAAAGTAACCAATAATGCACCAATGGGAAGTAGTGTTAGCCTGTTCTAACATTTCATCTCATAAAGGTCTTCTCAAACTATCCTTGCATTTATCATAAACAAAAGAGACTAGAAACTTTTGGTGGAACATAACATTCTTGAGCTTACAGGAAATGTTTTGATCAAACATATCAAGAATCTGACAATCCATCCCCTTATCCCAAAGAATCCATATTTTACCATTAGGGTTATGGATGATATGATCTATGTTGAGGTATAATCTGGAGCTTTGAAGGTGAGAACTATCAAAAAAAGGTTCCAAGATAGTGATCAAGGATAATTGATGAATTCTCTTGTGGACTTTCTAGAACACCTTGGGTATTAGTACCCCTTACATTCCTAATGATAGACCTATCATTGAGAATTTTAGATTGGAACAACTAGGTGATAGGCCTGCTCACAGGAGCTGACTTACTAAAGTTACTAGCTATAGTAGAGAACCTTATTTTGTGAGGACCCCTTGGGTATAAACTTTGGCTATTAGTAACCTGTAGCAATTCTTTTTCAAGGTCATCGGAGCTAGAGAGGCTGAAGTCTCTGATGAAGTGCTTATAGGTTTCATTAGTCTCTTGTGTATTATCCTATTGGAAAATATTAGTCTCCCCCTTTTCTTCAGAATGAATGCCAGCATATTAATCATTAATATGCATATTCGTAGCAATTTTGGGATAGAAATTAGGAGCTAGATCATCAGGGGGTTTTCCAATTGACCTGTGTCCTGAGCTTTGGTGATGGAATTTAGTTCAACTTGTTTAGTTGTAGCAGTTCCTTGGACTTGTTACCCTTGATTCTTCAAAATTTCCTTCCTCTTTTTAGTGCATCACTTCTTTTTCTGCTCAACGTATTTTTCCTAGTAGTAGAAGCTTGTTTATTGGTGCTAGATATAGAACCCATATCTTTAGCCATACATCTCTTAGTACGTAGAAGATTAACATTATTAGTTATGTCAAGAGTTGCTTGCTAACTACTATTGTGTTGTTACTGAATCATAAGGGTTGCAGGGGATCTATAGTCAACTCTAAAGTCATCTGTGGATTTCTCAAGCAAAATATGAGATAGACCCCCCTTTTTGGAACCCTTTATAGGTTAAGAGTTTCTTCCTAATTCCCACTATCTTTCCTCTTCGACATCATATAAAATAAACAAATTATTACTTTGAGGGGGGTCTTGCGTTATAGATAGTATTATGTCAATACCTGAGGTAGAAACTTGATTTTCTTTAGGATTCTTTAAGGGGGGTCTTCGCTTGGTCATCTCATTGCCTTCATGGTGAGTAACTTCATCCAAAACTTTTGTATGTTAGTGATCCTACACTTCAACGCCTTTTAGTGTATCAGAATAAAGAGAAGTTATAGGTTCCTTACCTAGATCCATTGTAACCTTTTGGTGTTAATTGTCCTCATCCTTCTTTTGATTTATCACTAGCCTGTAAACTTTATTCAAACATTGAGTTTGCTAGTATTTATTAAACCTCCTTTTCTATGTGTGACATTGCTCCTCCTATTAATGGATTCCTTTCAAAATTTCATTGAAGTTCAACCTTTAAATTTCCAAATTTGAGCTTCGAAAGACCAAGTTATGCCTCCTTGAAATTTCCTCCAAAAGTTATTTGCGAATAGGATGTAAAAGAATATAAGTACCCCTCAAGTATCACTATAATTACCTAGATGGTTGCTTAAGTTACCCACCCTCAAGGGGCGATCTTCGCTATAACGAGCCCCTAGTCGCAATAGCATGCTCCCTATAGCGACCCCAACCCAGAGGTCGCTAAAGCAGCTCCCTTTTAAGGGTGGTTGTTTTTATAGTGAAACCTTATGACACCCTAGTCTCTATAATGATTTGCTAAAGTAATCTAGGTCCACTAAAGCAACAATATTAGTAATCAACAATCAACTGATTTTTCTCGAACTCCAAGAATTCTGACGGGACATTCGAAATTCATATTGGGCCTCATGAATGTAGCAAGCTATGAAACCTTACCAAATTTGATGTTTTAGGCTTAATAATGCAATTAAACTTTCATATGAGGTCTTTACAATTAAATGTGAGCCCTACTGTGAAGGCCAATTTTAGCCAAATTCCATCGAAGGGCTCAGAATGAGTCTAGAAGCCTCAGAAGTCGAATGAAAGGTTGTTCTAGACAAAAATCAACATTCCAAAGCTTACTATCCTATCAGAATTTCTATTCAAGTGTGTTTTCTAATAATGTTGATCAAAGTTAGCCGTTGGTTGATTTTAAAGACTAAAAATGCAAAAGGCAGTATAAATTCACATCGAGAGTCTTGATATTTGAGCTGACCATGCTCCTAGACTAATTTGACTATTCTAGACCTAATGAAACTGTCAAAATTGTGTTATGAGGATACCTTCCTTGATTTTTGACCGACGTCAACTATTCCAACTACAAGAGCTCCAAAACATGTAAACTGATATAAAAACCAAATAAATAACTAAGCAACCAAACTATCAGTGCTAACAATTCTTGAATGGCTTAGGGTAACTGCAAGAAAGCACTAAGTGTTATAAAAAGGGTGAGGAGAAGATAAAATAACTTGGATGGTCATTACAATGATGTTGTTTCTTGGTAGATAAAGCTTGCTAGAGATAGATTGCAAGATAAGCTACCACCTATCGCTACTTGGCAAGAGATGAAGAGAGTAATGAGGAAGATATTTGTGTCATAATACTTTCAAAGAGATCTACAATCTTGCATTCAATACTTGAGGTAAGATTCCATGTTGGTGGATCAGTATTTTCAAAAATATGGGTATGGCTATGATCCAATCTAATTGTGTGAAGGAAGAAGGCACAATGACTAGATAGGAAAAGGGCCAAGAGATAGGAAAAAAGGGAGATGTCCTACAAAAAGAGAGAGAGGAAAGAAATTTAAGTAGGAGGCAAAAGAGGGTTTGGGTGAAAAAACAAAATAATTTGGTGAGAGAAGAGAGATTAAGGGAAAGAAAAAGCAGGGTCTTCATATAAAAGCCAAAGAGTGTTTGAATGCTAGAAAACAAGGGTTGCCCATAATATTACTTACTTAAAAAGAATTATTTATTAATTTTGATCAACTAGCTCCTTCTTTGCCAAATAGTATTTTTGAAGAACTCCTTATTTTTCAAATAGTATTTATTTTCTTTTGCAGATATTTTTCCTGATGATACTCCAAAGGGATTGCCATTATTGAGAGGCTTGAGCACCAAGTAGACTTTTTGCTTGGATCTCAACTACCTAATAGGCCTGCCTATAGGAATAATCCTAAAGATACCAAAGAATTACAAATCAAGTTGAAGAATTATTTGAAAAAGGTTTTGCTCGAGAGAGAATGAGTCCATGTCCTGTTCCTTTCCTATTGGTACCCAAAAAGGGTAGAACATGGAGGATGTGTGTGGATTATAGAGCCATCAACAAGATAATGATAAAGTATCGTCATCCTATCCCAAGTCTTGATAATATGTTGGATCAACTATATTGATCGGAAATCTTTTCTAAAATTGATCTAAAATGGTTACTATTATATTCATATGAATTTTTGAGATAAATGAAAAAGTACTGTTAAGACCAAATATGGACTTTATGAGTGATTAGTTATGTCCTTTTGCTTAACAAATGAACCAAGCACTTTCATAAGACTAATGAATTATGTTTTTACATATTTATGTAAAAAATTCACTGTGATGCATTTTGATGACATCTTGATCTTTTCTCAAAATCTAGCCAAACAACTAGAGCACCTAAACAAGTTTTTAAAGTCCTTAAAAATTAGTTCTTATTTGCTAATCTCTAAATGTGTACTTTATGTATGTATCTTGTGATTTTCTCAGATTTTGTGATCAGTTGTAAGGGAGTTAAAGTAGACGGTAATAAAATCAAAACAATTAAAGAATGGCCTAGTTGTAATAATATAACTGAAGTTAGGTATTTTCATAGACGTGCTAGTTTTTATAGTAGGTTTTTGAAGACTTTAGCCCTATTTCTTCTCCTATAAATAAAATTATTAAGAAAGATAAGGTCTTTACATGGGGAAAGGAACAAAATAATGCATTTAACTTGCTGAATTATAAATTGTGTTCTGCTCTAATTTTGCAATTATCTGATTTTTCTAAGTCTTTTGATCTTGGGTATGATGTCTCTGCTAAGGAAATATATGATGTTTCGATGCAAGACTCTAAGACAATTACCTAATATAGTGTAAAGCTAAGTAAAGCATCACTGAACTACTCAACTTATGATAAGGATCTATATGTCTTGGTAATGGCATTAGCTACATGGCTGCGCTACTTTTGGCTTCGAGAATTCGTTGTCAAGAATGATCAGAGTCATTGGAATACCTGAAGAGCCAAGGTGAACTTAGTTGTAGACATACTAAATGGATGGAGTTTATTAAAACTTTTTCTTATATTATTGCCTACAAACAAGGAAAGGAGAATATGGTTTCTGTTACGCTCTCAAGAAAGTATTTTTTCTATCTCTACTCTTACTTCAAAGTTATTGGATTTTGACCAAATGAAGTTATCCTATGTTAATGATTCTCATTTTGGTAAATTTTTTTGTAAATGCAAGTTGAGTCCTTCTGTGAACTTTAATCTTCAAAATGAATTTTCATTTAAGAAAAATAAGTTTAGTGCTCTTAATTGCTCTATGCATGAACTATTTGTTAAAGAAACAAATTATGGAGAGCTAATGGAACATTTTGGTATACCTAAAACTCTGAAAATACTTTCTGATCATTTTTATTGGACTAGTATGAGAAAAGATGTTGAAAAAGTATATTCTCATTGTCTTGAATGTAAACAAGCTAAGTCTAGAATATTGCTACATTATCGTTATTCTCCATTATCTGTTTCTAATTTTCCTTGGATTCATATTTCTATTGATTACACATTGGGGATGCCTAGGACCTAATATGGTAAGGATAGTATATTTATGGTAGTAGACAGATTTTCTAATACGGCTCACTTTATTCTATATAAAAGGACTAAAGATGCATCTCATTTAGCGGAATCATATGTACAAAAAGTGGTTAATTTCACTAAATACCTTGAACTATTGTTAGTGATAGGAATGCAAAGTTTTTAAGTCACTTTTGGAGAATTCTTTAGGCAAAGTTAGGGGCTAAGTTCCTATTTTTTACATCTTGTCACCCACAAACTGATAGGTAAATAGAACTGGTTAATAGAACTATGAGGAAAATGTCGAGGCTTGTTTTGAAATGAAAGTTGACTTCTTGGGAAGATTACTTACATATTGTGGAATTCGCTTATAATATGACCTTTCATTCATCTACTATGTGGATTCTATGCCCTTATTTCGGTTGATTTACTGTCTTTGCCTACTAGTAATTTTTTTAATTTTGATGGTAAATAGAAGGCTAAGATGATGAAGAAGATTCATGAACAAACAAGACTTACAATTGAAAAGAAGAATAAGAAAGTTGCATTGCGAAGGAATATAGAAAATATGTTGTGTCTAAACCTAGGACTTGGTTTGGGTGTACATAAGAAAGAAAAGATTTCCTTCCAAAAGAAAGACCAAGCTAGATCCTAGAGGAAGTGGTCCATACAAAGTTCTTGAAACAATTGAAAACAAATGCTTATAAATTTGATCTTCCTGGTGAGTTCCAAGTTCATGCTATTTTTAATATTTATGATCTTTCCTATTTCGTTGTAGACTTGAATTTGAGAAACAATTCTCTTCAAGAAAAAAAGGAATGATAGCATCATACGAAGCTCTACACCATTAAAGGACAAGGATTGAAAGAATAAAGTTTCAGAAGATCAAGGAGTCCCACAACAAGATTTCAAATTAAGGAGTTCAATGATAGGCTCAATGGGCTTCAATTGCAGATCCAAAAGTGTCTTGTTGGGAAAAAAGAGCTAAAGCCCAAGGAAAATGAATCGTCAAAAATGTCAGAACTATTTGGTGGTCCAAATTCAAGTCCAATAGGGAGAATTTTAGAATCCAATTTCATGTAAATAAGGTGAAAAAGAGTCCAAGAATCAGCCACAACAAAAGTTATTTTCTGCCCAAGTTTGGAAAGAAGACTAGTCAAACTTTTCAAGATTGTCAAGAATCTTTTTCTAGTTGAATTTTACCTTGTTTTCTCATTTATATATAGGTTATTAATGTTTTTCTTGTTCTATTTATGATTTTTCTAGTAAAATTTAATACTTTCCTAGAACTACTAAATTTATTCTAAGTTAGGTTACGTTATTTCCTTTCTAGAATAGAATTTAACTTTGTAATTTTCTTTCTAGGTTTTGGCTATTCGTTTAGCATAACCTAAGAAGTCTTGGACATCCAAGGATATTATCCTATATATAGGAGTCCTTTTTCATTCATTAGAAATAATTAAATCGATATTAATAATATTTGAGAGAATTCTCATGAACCTTTGTGACTTGTTCTTTGAGAATTTGTCTTTAAAACTTTACTTGTTCACAGTTTGAAGTATAAAGTAATTTCTTGTTGTGATATCTTTCTTCTTGGTATTCTTTAAAAGGTGATTAGTTTACATACTAATTATTGTATTTAGTTACACATAAAGCTATCAAGATCCAAATCTATTGTTTTGAATCATTTTCTCTAGAAAAGGAGTTAGATTTTTTCCATAGATCTATATGTCGTTGGTTGGACCTTGTCAAGGCCTTGGAACATCAAATCTTTAAAAATTCATAGATCTTTTCTTCGAATTTCCCATATCTTTAATTAGTTTTTGTTACTTTTTTCTGTTTTTGCTTTCGAATTTTAATATTTAATTCTAAATTTGTGATCTTTCTAACCCTGATCTTATCATCATACTCTATAATTTCTTGTAGGTTTATCATTCAAATTACAGGTATGTGACATTATGCTACGATGCACAACAATACAATCTTTTCAAACATTGTATTCATTTAAACAATACTGGATGATACAATACAATACAACACAATACAATATAATATGATACATTATGAAGCAATAAATTATAATCAGCCAAACAAAGCGTAAGAGAATGGCGTTGCTCTCATTTCCAATAATGTAATTGACTGATAAAGCAAGTACTACAATTTTTTTTTTCTTTCAAAATTCTAATTATCACAAAGAAATATAATAGTTCAAACTCAGAGTGTAGCGTCTACACGGGATTTGTCTATCGTTTAATTGAGAATATATGGAAGTGGCATTCACTTTTGCCTTGGTAACTTCAATCTAAGTGTGCACCTTGTATAAATCATTTATTCTTCCAACGTGGAAAAAGTAATGTGTTATGTACTATTTGAGAAATCATATTAGTTACGAATTTGTTTCTTCCAACAACTGGTTATTCAATTATTAAATTATGAAAAAGAAATTAAACTATGACAAATTGAATAAAAATGCTCTTATTTAATAATTTAACCTAAAAATATCCCTATTGTCAATAATTTCCCGTATTATAGGAGAAATATGTTAACTTGGTCACTGAAAATAAATTGTTGCATGATTTCTTCGAAGAAGAAGACATCCGACGACTTCCCCTGCCCTACGCAAACGTTATTCCTTGTAATGACCTTCCACGAAAGATAAAGGCTTTTTCCATTCCTTACACTTTCCACACAGTCCTCTCCTAGTCTCTTTGTATATTAAGATATACAAAAATCAACATCCTGATACACATGAATGGCGTGACTGATTTAAAAATTGCCTTCTTTTCAAATTTAAAGATAAACAGGGGAGGAGTGATCTGGGTGACGATGAAAAAAATAAGGGAATTAGTGATGCTTTTTCTTGAGGTCTTGTGCTCAAAATTAACAGCAACAGCAGGTAGTGCTCAATCGATGTTGATAAGGAAGTGTCAGCTGCCGGAGGACAGCGATGGCTTGAGTTGGAGATTGGGCGTGGAGACTAACAACATACGTGCATGGCGTATTGTTCCGAATCAGTGCCTGCGTTACGTTGAAAGTTATATGATGCTGGGTCAATATGAACGCGATATTGATGTAATAATAGATCAAGTTATCGATTATGTAAATGATGGTGTTATTCTATATAATGATGGCTTTGATGCTTGGATCTTCGATGTCGATGACACTTGCTTTTCTAATCTCTTCTATTACCAAGGAAAACGATTTGGGTACGTCCATTCCTTCTTTTTTGTTTACCATTTGAACATATTATAGATATAGGGGGCATGTCTAATCTAAAAATAATTTCTAATATATATTGTATTAACCATGATTATGTATCTTGTTGATCGATTCCAGTTACTTAGTCTTAACTAAACGACCTTATGTAGGGGCGATCCATACGATCCGAAGGGGTTTAAGGAATGGGCATTAAAAAGGAGTCTGCCAAGCAATTCCAGCTGTACTGAGATTGTATACCAAGTTGATTAAAAGTGGATTTAAAGTATTCTTCGTCACCGGTAGAAGTGAAGCAACATTCGGACAAACCACCCTTTACAATCTACACAATCAGGGATTTCTTGCCTATGAACGTCTCATTTAAGGTAGCACTATACCTTATAAATTAATATTCCTCTTCTTCTTCTGGAAAATAATATATATTCGCCTTGTTTTTGCAGGAGTGAGGAGTACAAAGGAATGAGTGCAGTTGTTTATAACTCAGAGATAAGAAAAAAGATGGTAAAAGAGGGGTACAGGGTATGGGGCAACACAGGAGACCAGTGGAGTGATATTCAAGGAGAATATATAGGCAATCGAACATTTAAACTCCCCAATCCCATGTACTTTGTCCCTTAAATGCTCGCTGCATTGCTACTGTCATGATCCGAGAATAGGCATGATGACACTCGTCTTTTTCCCACCAAGACAAGTCAGCCTACAATCCAGCTAGAACATTAAAATGCAGAATTATAATCAAAATGAAAGTTCAATTTAATGAAATCCCCCAAAAACTGGTTGTCACGTGCACAAACTTCAATGTATTACAACAGATTCGAAAGAAAATACAAGTATCAAATGATATTGTCACTGAAATAGAACAAAATCATAAACAAGAATAAGAAGTCAATTGGGATGACAAACAGCTACCTCTTACAATCTCTGCAGAAAGCCACGGACAAGAAATAGTAAATAGTATCACGATGATTTGGGCTCGTAACCTACAAAAATATTATAGCAAGGGGTGAGTACTAAATATGCGGTACCGAGCAAGAGAACTAATAAACACAAAGTTAAGTAATATAGAATACCGGTACCCCCAACATTCCAACCAAACCCCCACAACTACAAACTAATTCATAACCTTCACAATTACAACATCCAAAAATTTTATGATCAAAGCCTATGATAGTATAATCCTCATTTATCCCACTTCAAGTCATAGAGAAAAATTCTACAATTTATCCAGTAAGCGCTAATTCATCAAGTGTTATTAAATCAATACCAAATTAATCATGTAAGGACATAAACAAGTCAATGATATAATGAATAATCAATCTCAATAGCACTCCATATAATCATAACAAGCTAGGATATTATGGGATGAAGATGAATACCATAAGATGTAATGCAATGCAATGCAATATCACGTAGAATGATGTATGTTTGTCCTACGATACACATCCATTGATCATAAACAGGCCTCGGTTAGAACCCATGGGGACCACAATGGACCATGTATCCGTCTCGGCGTACGACACGACCCTCGAATTATAGTATCCATCTCGACACGGGACACGTCCCTCGAATCATAGTAACCTCTTTAATTCTCATTCTTTTTCATTAACCGGAATCATTTCCCTTCTGCTTTGCATTTCTTTCCTTGGATCATCCAACAAACACATAGTAAATGCACAGTAATCATATTCATTGAAATAAAGTATGCAAGATGCCCATGCAATTTCATATATCTCAATACCATCACAACCTTAACAACATTTACATCTAAAAGTAAGTATCATCCTTGTATAATTATCCAATTCAAAATATTGCAATCAAAGCCTACTTAAATCATTATCAACACCTCACACAAGAAGAACAAGATTCTATATACTTAACAAAGGTTAAGAAATTCACTTGCCTTAGCCAGAGACAATCAATCAAGCACTTGAGCCTTCCCTTGCCCAATAGAATGGGT
>JAOTQJ010164097.1:15342-27015 GCA_025642045.1 Solanum sejunctum | reverse complement strand
CAAAAATGAGGCACAGTTGTAAAAAAGAAAGAAAACACTTGGGGAAAAGCTTAAAAAGGAAGAACAAGCATGGATTTAATGAAAATGGTTGAGTTACGGAGGTAAGAGTGTTGAAAATCATGATTCAAGGATAGCTCTTAGTCACTACTTGCCTAAAATGCCATACTAAAGCCCCATGAGACTATGTTACAACCGTTAAGTCCTAAAGTGATCCGAATCCACTTTGTCATCACTTCAGAATTGAGTGTAAAGGTAAGCCTATAGTGTTAGTCATTTTGCATGAATTTTATTTGTGAGAGTGAGAATGCTTACATAGTCCCTGATTTTTAATATACTTTGAGTGAGAAAGATGAACTTCTTTTCTGTGAGGGCATTTGCACTGCATAATTAGCATATGACTAATTCAGTGATTGTGGATTTTTGATACTCCTTTATTTGGCATAGTTGGATTGCCAGATACATCTTTATGTTTTGGTTTGCTTAGTATCTTTGCAATCAGGTTTTAAAAGTGAGAATTGGGTACCTGCATTATAGTTAAAGGATGTATATGCCATTAGAGTAGCTACTATGTCTTTCTTATTATCTGTTTAGATCAAGTCATCTCTTGAGGACAAGCAACAGTTCTAAGTTGAGGGTGTTGATGTGTTGTCAAAATACAACACATTTGATGACTAACACGAGGTATTTTGTGAGCTCTTAATGCGACTTTCTATGGATTTTATGTGTTTTTATGTTGTTATTGTAGAAAAGATAGATTGGCATGATTTTGGGAGAAAACTGCAGATTTTGCTGAAGTGCAGGACATACGAGCAATCCTATGAGTCATAGCCCAAGCTACGAGTCATAGGGTGATTGTAGCAACAAAATAGTGATCAAAATTTAGAATTATGCTAAGTAGAGGTTAGCCCTACGAGGCCTCTCTACGAGCAATAGGTCTCACTATGACTTGTATCTGTGGGTTTTAAAAAGAAACTGAGAGCCAAAAGTTTGGACCAAGAACTGAAGTCCTAGACTACGAGAAGAGCATACGAGTCATAGCCCAAGCAACAACTAATACCAATGTGACGTAATAGTCAAGGACAAAGTGCAAAGTCCCTGATATGAGACCCTGATTACGACTCATAGGTCATGTAATGAGTCGTACCTGTGCGACGTACCTGCTGCTAGCTGTCTTTTCTATATGATTTTTAGGGCTAAATTGAAAATACTATAAGTACTTTATGATAGGTTTTTCTAAGGCAGAGCTGATACATTGAATATTGTAGGGAACACTTTGAATATTCTCCCTTGAACATTCTTAGGGTCTTTCTAGGGTTTAGTGTAGATTCTCCTTTTTAATTTGTAGACCCACTTTTGGGGATTGAAAAACTCACATTGTAATCATTCTCCATTAATCCAAGCTTGTGGTTTGCAACTTGTGGTATTCTTGTTCTTCATTGTTTTGGGTAAACTCTGAACAACGTCTTCTATTTGTATTGTTGTTGATTTTTCCTTAGCCATGAGTAGCTAAGCACCCACAACTTAGGTTGTGGGAACAATGAGTAGTTGACTTGAAATAACATTTTGTGCATTTCTTTGATTGGGATTCTGCATGTATTGTTTATTACCCTTCATTTTGATTGTTGTTTTATGGTGGCCAGCACCAGACTCCACCTACTATCATCATCCCTACCAAGGTAGTGATGAATATTAAAAGGAAAGTAAATAACAAGATTCGATTGATGTGTTCTCATCTAATCAACCAAACCTGACCAAGGGGAGGTTGACTGGGATAATGGGTAAGGATTAGTTGGCACACCATGGTTGCCGATCACGTGCCATGATGAAATTTGACCTTTACCTTCACAAGAGGGCTAGAGGAACCTAAGTTACCATCCTGCATGAGAATTCCCAATTAGATTTGGGTTTTCTAGGTTAATTGAATCAACGAATCATGGGAACATAATTCCCAAGTTGTCCCTAAATTTGTCTTCCTGCATAGTTATGTTTGTTTTAATTTTTGTTCTTGAATTACAAAGATACCTCCTATTTAGAGATTTTAGTAATCGACACTTGAAATACTTGATAGTGGATCTCCATAGTCAAGCCCTGTATTCCCTGTGTATTCAATCCTAACCTCTGTTAGGATAATTGCTGACAGTGATCGCTTTCTCATTGGAGCGTGGAAATTATCAGGCAGTAAGTTAAAAAAATACTTGGTTCTATGTCATCTGATGAGACTTGTTACCTTACTAAAAACAATATGTAATGTCTAACCAAAAGCAATTGGTTCTAGGTCATTTGAGAGGTTGGACAATGTTGGAAAGATTATGGTATTCTCATAGTACCGATGTGTTAATAATATAACCCCTACATTTTGAAGTTTTCCTTTCTTAATTAACATTTCAATTTAGTCATTAAATTACTGGTGGAATTTGGTGGAATTAGATACCAAGCATTTAGTGGAATTTGGTGGAATTTAGTCAATTTAGTCATTCTGTGTGGAATTTGGTGGAATTACTGGTGGATGGGATTTGTGCAAAACTATTGGTCAGCAGGACTATTTTCATACTTATTCAAGAAATAAGAGGTAGTAATTTTAAAGGTCCAAAGTTGCTTGCTAAAATCATGTATCTACTCTTTTAAAATGTGTAGTTCAAGATACACTCTCTGTAAATCTTTTGTTTTCTTGATCCTCTTTGAATAAACAGTTTGTTGGTTGAGGGCAAGATAAAATGTAAGTGTGAAAAAATTTGATAAGCCCATTTCGTTTTTACCTTGGGACTCATATTTAAAGTATTTTTCTTAAATTAATTAAATAAAGAAGGCATATTATTTCTTTTGTTTAAAAATAACTGTAAAATTAAGTGAATTGAATATACAAAGTCCGCACAAAATGTAATACAAGAATTGAAGCAAATCGAAGCCAATTTGTGGCTAAAAGAAGTACAAATAAATCATGTCAAGAAACTCAAATAAAAATTAGAAGCTAATGAAGAATGAAATTGCTCAAACAGAAGAAAAAATCATCAAAAAGCGAAAAGGCACACTGAAGGACGACCGTTCTTAATGTCTATATATATAGGTGAATCCGGATTTCATTTTCACAAACTGAAAAATTCCTTTCTTGTTTGTTTCTAAAAATTTCTTAAGTGATTAGTCTTAGTTGTGTGGAGTGAAGTTGGAGTTGTAGCTATTCTGTTCGAGTTCGTTCAGTGTATTATTTCGATTTTATTTCTAAGTGATCTACTGTTAAGTTTTCTTGTAATAAAATTATTATTATGTTTAATTATTATTTTGTGTTGTGTTTGTAATATGTTTATTATTACCATGATTGCTTAAATTATTTTATGATTATGAATCGAAGTACAGAATTAGATATGTAGGCTAATATTATTATTTTAGTCTGTTTAATTATTTATTTTATACTAGTTGATTTTTATTGTGAAATAAATAAATTAATGAATTTGGCCAATTTGTTATTTATTGATTAGAAAATTATAATTTGTATCTAATATAAATATAAATAATAATTTTAGCCAACCAATTTGAAGAACATTATGAAAGTCTAGGGATAGGATTAATTTAGTGAATCAATCGTGACAGGATTATTACTAGTTGTTAACATAAAATAATTAAATAGACTGGATAGTATTATTAATCTAAAAAATATCTATCACTCAAATTCAATTCATAATCCTCATTTTGATAACTGTCTTATAAATCAATAATTTTGTCTTATCACACTCAATTCGTACTCGAATTTAGGGAATTTCTGTTACCAATTAGTAAACTTTGCCTAGCTAGTTTTAATAGAATATTTCTTTTGAGCCAATCCTTAAGGATACGACATGGGAATAAACTGACTCCTTATGGGGAAGGTTGACTACCGCTAAACTGCTTCATCAGGGACCAAGTCCCTTTGGTGCCACAAGAGGATGTGGTTTCTCATGCAAAATTCCAGGCCACTTTCATCATGTTATTTCAAGCTATAGCCAACACAGTTAATCGAGATGTCACTCCTCCTCTATATAGCCAACCAAGTGAACCAGAATGTCACTCCTCCTCATGGGCATACCCCAAACATTAAGATCGTAGACATCATTAAAATGAGTCTGCCCAAGTTCAATGGTTCCAAAGTAGATGAAGACCCCATGGAGTTTATTGATGAGGCATATCAAATTGTGGCAATTATAGGAATATCTCTATAACGAAAGGCCTAGCATGTGGCCTATCAATTAAACAGTGTTGCCAAATTATGATATGGTCAAAGGATGGATAAGAGGGGTGAAGAAATATGACCAATTATATGGGAAGAGTTCAACAGTGCCTTCCTAGATTGATTCTCTCCATTAGAGTTGAGAGAGGACATGGCCTAAAAATTCATTAACCTCCATGAAGGAAACATGAGTGTCAGGGAGTATTCTCTCAAGTTCACTATATTGTCCAAATATATACTATTCATAGTTGCCAATCCAATGGCAAGAATGAGAAAGTTCATCTCTAGTGTTTTAGATTGGTTTGTAAGGAATGTAAGACAACTATTCTAGTGGGAAATTGACATCTCTCCACTCATGACTAATATGGAAAACATTAATGTTAAGAAGTGAAGTGAGCATGCTAGGGAGTCTAAGAGAGATCAAATTGAGGGTGGTGGATTCTCCCACCAAACAGTTGAAAAGGGCACGTTCCGTGGTAGCTAATGGCAAGTGGATCAAGGTCCAACCAGCATTCCTCTTCAATTAATCAACAAGGATAATGTAAGCCACCTATGAAAAGTAGGAGAGAATCAAGAAAATAGGATTGGGAATTTTGGAACTGTAAGTTTTTATGAAGGGGTTTATGGGTCATAAGTTGTAGGACGACCCATAAGAGGATTCATGGAACTTGGATAGACTTGATGAAATTTAGGATCATTCAACAGTTCAGTATATGACTTATCAGATGAGTCATTAAGTCCTAGACAATGTCATGCAATTAGAATTAGAGAAGTGATCTCTAAAAGTCTATCAGACAAAACCTTTATCTACAGCCCATACAATGGACCACGACCCGTAAATAGGGTCTCATGGTCCTGTCCAATGCTTTTATAGGGAAGTGCTAATCTTTCCTATTTTCTTAAAAGCTTCATACAACCCCTTCATGATCCCTCATGCAATTCCAAGCCCCTCTCTCATCAAGTCGAGTGCAAACAATTTTCCAATTGCCTAAGTTCTAGCATGAGTTAGTATGTGTCAACTTAAAATTATCATATATCTTAGCGCACATTCAACTTATCTGGAGTTCGAACCAAAACATTATGCCCATTTTAGTGAAGCACTATCAAGCTGTCAGTTTCTATAACCCACTCTATGGGCCATGGAATGAATTACCACCAATAATTAAGGTTTTATAAAACTGTCCAACCAGCTTTAAAAAAAGGTATTTTATCCATTTCCTTACACCCTAAGCCTAATCTGACATCGTTTTGACTTTTCACAAGCCCTATATTAGTCTGAAACTCCCTAGATGACCCTAATCCACCTCATTCCAAAAATGCTAAGTCGCAAAAACTCACTAAATCTCTTTAAGGCATTGAAGGAAAGGGTGCAAGCTAGGGTTTTGAGTTCTCCATCTCCAAATCAGATTTCCTCCACCAAAATCAAACCAACGTATGTGGATTTGATTGTGAGAACGTTTCTTCCTATAACTCCAACCATTATACTTCTCCAACTACATGAAATTTATGGATTTTTATGGGTATTTTATAAACTCTTGCATATGATATTATTATTGTTATTATTATTATTATTATTATGCATTTTATAATGGTTTATTTTTGTGCATTATCATGAGGTAAAATATCATGTAGAATTTATGGATTTAAATGAGTATTGAGGAAGTCTTAACTAGGTTTTACTTGATAAGATGGGTTTCATGTTCTCATATCCGTATTTTAGAAGATGATGTTTATTATTGTAATGGGTTGATTAAGAATGATTCAAACTAATTATTTTCCACTATGTGTCCTGAAATATGATTTCTAAATGATAAGGGTTTGACTACAATACTAGTGGGTCGATTTGAATAACTTTAAAATAAATCGATTTTAATCCTCTTTTGTCTTATACTCTTAAAATGCATGATTTCAAGTACGTATGCATATACCAACTATGTTTGACTAAATTTACATGAAGATATTTCTATGTGAATGAATGATTATTGCATGAATTACAAGAAAAACATGTTATGATAAATTATGGGCTCCCAAGCATGCGTTAAACTAATGAAAAGTTCCTATGATTCTTAAATAAAATGTTGTGTCCTTATTCTATATTTTCCCCCTCTTGTTATGAATTATGTCAGCATGAATGGATCATGCATCACAACTATTTTAGCCTTATGTATTATCTAAAGCTCACTTAAAGGGGTCATCCATATTATAATCTCCACCCTCATGTGTATTGTGATGCCTACTAGAAGGGGTTATGTCCTATGCTATGTTTTTATCCTCTAGTACAAGGTATACACTATGTGTCGGTGTTATACCTATAGTCTCTACCCTCATGTCCAATACAATGCCTACTAGAAGGGGTTATGTCCTATGCGATGCTTTTACCCTCTAGTACAAGGTATCTTCCACATGTAGGGGTTTTGTATTTGAATGAGCTACTCATGCCATGTTATTCTATAAATTATGCAAGTTATTATTAATTCCATGATTATTTCAAAGTATACCATCGGACTAGAGTTAGCACCGATTGAGGCCTGAAGTTTATTAAGTCTTGGTCTCTGAACTGTGTGCCACCATAGGTTTATATTATTTCCCTTAATGGGCTTTTACAGGTGGATCCATCTAGGTTATGACTCACTATGTGGGGTTATGCTTGGTTTACCTTTGCATATAGACCACACTTTGATTTGGTCTGGTGTGAACATCTGTATTCCAATAGCTCGCTTGGTCTTATATGTCGGTTAGGGTCTCCTCCCATATATGTACGATATATTATAAAAGTTTGACTATCTTCAGGCATGTTTAAACTTCAACATTGATTATACATGTCATATTGAGCTTAGGTTTATTGATTTATAATTATGCATCATGATTATTATGGCTTATGTTTTTTATTGCATTGTACACGGCATACTTAGTACATTCTTAGTACTAATGTATGCTTTTTGCCTGCATGATCTAACCATGTAGGAACCGGAGCTTCTTTTGATCCT
This sequence comes from Solanum sejunctum, assembly GCA_025642045.1. NCBI lineage: Eukaryota > Viridiplantae > Streptophyta > Magnoliopsida > Solanales > Solanaceae > Solanum > Solanum sejunctum. The sequence goes on along the minus strand of JAOTQJ010164097.1, from coordinate 19,830 downwards.
TTTCCTCCAGACTATTAATCGGTTCGGTGAAGGCTTACTATTGGTAAGTCCCCCAAATTTGGGGAGAGCATCCATTTACTTTTATGCTATTATTTTTACTACTGTATTCTTGGATACTATCTTTGAATATGATCCCAGGAGATGTCTTGGCCCCTGCTTTATTTGTAGTTAGATGTGTTATATATATATGGGTTGTGTGATCAGGACTCTTGTTATGTTTATGTATTGTTGGAGTTTTCCCTTAGTCCCTTATTCCATTTTTGTGGTGAATGTTTGCTATGGTGACAAGGAGAAAGTCCTAAGTCCCTAAATGCCCGCACAACATGAGTCATACTTACCCGCTCCATAGACTTATTTTCTGTGTGATTTATGTTTATCCTCTTCCCTACAACATCCCCATAGTCTAAGTACAAAGCCTCGCTTCTCATAGAAAATTCTATGCTCTATGTTTATTAATCTTTTATTGTTTCCACAAAAACAAAGGATGCGTTATGCATGCTTAAGAGGGTTGTTTAGGGATCCTTTCAGGTTCCCATTCACCTTGTCATGTCTAGGCCCTATGTATGGATCATGACAAGCTTGGTATCAGAGTACTAGGTTTATAAATGGTCCACAAAAATCTAATACACCACATCGAGTAGTTTCTTGTTCATGGTTGCGAAGCATGCCTCAACTATGAATAGGAGGCTGTGAGGCATTTTAGGAACTAAATCACTTCTTCATGATCCATGTCGTGCGGTAGAGATAAATCCTCTAAAATATTTCTAGTTCTTGTTTGTTACATTTCATAATATGTCTCTAGCTATTCAGAATGGTGAATAAGATGGTAACAATCCCTCACTTAAGGATCAGCTTCCTAATAATAACATACAAAATGGGGAGATTCGCAATGCTCTATGGCCATTGACCAAACCTATAACTGCTCAATGAAACCAACAAGTAAGTACCCTTGAGATTTCAAATGATAAGATGTCACGATCCAAGCCTAGAACCTAATGTTACACGGTTAATGGGAACCCAAAAGGACCCCAAACAAGCATTTTAACATATCATATGCACATCCTTGGTCATAGAAGCAAAATAAACAACAACAAGAGATATAAGTAAGAAAACGTGACTAAGGGAGTCTTGATATTTACATAGTGTAAAAGAGTCAAAGCTCAAAGAATAAGTACATCAATTATTCCAACAACACCTCTAAACATACATTTGAGCGGGGGTCAAGAAACGTTACAAGCTCACCCTCAAAGTTTCAAGTGTCCAGCATAAAGAGATATCAAGAGTAAGAGTAACATAGCTAGTGTCCCGGACTTGAGGACTCACCAAAGATTATATTCCAAAATGCCAAAGCTAGACATATGGGGAATGATCAAGAGGTGCTTCGATTCCTATATGGTAACATCATGTAGGAATAGAGTATGGGTTAGTACATTTGAATGTACTATGTATGTAGGATGCAATGCAACAAGACATAGGCAAAATAATCAAAATACATAATCATAGGCCATGGATAAGTAGAATATCAGTATGACATGCATGATTAATGCTTGAAGTAAAAACATGCTTGTAAAACATATAAGTTGCAAATATAGATTACATGTATAGGAAGAGACTATAATCATAGACCAAACAAGCTATTACTTGGAATCCAAGGCATGTCACAACTTGGAAGGTGATTAAGGTATCTACCCTCAACATGGTAGCACAGGCATGTCACCCCATGACAAGGTGGTCAAGGCATCTACCTCTTAACATGGTAGCATGAGCATGTCATCCCCTGACAATATGATTGATATACATACCCCTCAACAAGGTAGTACGTGCATGTCACCCCCCCCGACAAGGTGATTGAGGCATGTTGCCCCCTAAACAAGGTGATTGGGCATGTCACCCACCAACAAGGTGTGGTCAACTTTTAGAATCACTGATACTTTTCATGAATTCAATACATACATACAATCCCTTAATCATCATAAAGTCTCTTGACTCAGCCATGTAATAGATCATCAACAACTTAACAATCCTTATAAAGACATTTTATTAAATACTTGGCAGGTGTGTAGTACTAGTTAAAAATCATGTAATTCAAGAGTGAGGTAATATAGGAAAACTCAATGTAAATCAACCCACCAACACATAGTAACACCCTCATGTATGATACCTTGAAATCTATCATCAAGTCTCATAATAGATCATAGATTTATAGCTCAAAACATGCGTAAAAGATCAAAATTTAATGAAACCCCAACATAGTTTATAATCAAAATTCATAATAAGAGATACCAATAGATAATCCAACTTGAAATCATGCAATTTTTATAAAAAGGAAGGTTGGGAACTATGGGTGAAAGGACCCAATGGTTGAAACCCACATACCTCAAACTTGGAATTTCTTGATGTCGTCTTGAAGGAGACTTGAATCTTGAATAGAGTTCTTGAGATCCGGAATTAAGCTTTGGACACTTGAATTTGGACGAAATATTTGGTTGTGTTAGAGAGGGTTTTGACAGTGTCATGAGTCATATAGAGTTCAAAAATGAATAAGTATAGGTGTTTTATGTATAAGTGGGCATGAGAATATGACCCCAAGGCCCTTGTGCCAAAACAAATTTTTAGGGAAAAATTAACACTGATCTGCGCCACTGGCGCATCGCGGATATCCACTGAAAATCAAATTTTTCATAAATTATTGTTTACTATGGGTCCTCTAAAATAACATTTTCCACTCAGTTTTGTACCCTAATCACAAATATGAAGTTGTATTTTTGATATCATGTATGGATTTTGAGATATATGGTAATTACGATTGTGGACAATTTTGATACACATTTTGGAGACTTTTTGGGGTATTTAAATATCTCTCCCTTGGGAACATTCATCCAAAAATGTCAAAGTAACGTATATAAGAGAAGTAATCGCAAAGATTTCAGCCTAACATAAATACACCAATTGCATATAAACATCACTTTCAAAAATCTCAACATGAATGTCAAAATCACCATGAACTTGTCAACATAAACATGCATGTATGCAAAATGATATAAGGCCTGAAACTTGAGACTTGAAATCATATACAAGACTTAAATGAGTACCTTAGGCTTAAGCAGAGCGGAAAACATATGGATATCATTTTCTCATGTCCGTGTTGGCTTCCTATGTGGCACTTTCAACTTGTTGATTTCTCCAAAGCATCTTGACGGAAGCTACATCCTTGTTTCTCAATCTCTTCACTTGTTTATCCAAAATTTATACCTTAACCTCCTCATAATTCAAATTATCTTCTACCATACCCACAACATCCAAAGGTACAATAGCACTTTGGTCACCTACACACTTTCTCAACATAAATACATGGAACGATTTTTCCTCCACGGCGATAATGGGCTAAAAGTGATCGGATGGACGATATTCATATCAATAGGAAACTCTAACTCATAGAAGACCTTACCAATCCTCCTCAACACTCTATAAGGATCTTCAAACCTTGGGCTCAATTTTCCTTTTTTGCCAAATTGGACTACACCCTTCATGGATGAGACTTTCAAGTAAACCCAGTCACCAACCTTAAACTTAAGATCTCTCCTCCTTATATTGGAATAGGACTTTTATCTACTTTTGGCTATTTTCAATCTCTCCCAAACCAACCTCACCTTCTCCAAGGCTTTCGTGACTAAATCTGGACCTAGCAAAGCCATTTCCGCCACTTCAAACCATCCAACTGGGGATCAACACTACTTACCATAAAGAGCCTCAAAGGGAGCCATATTAATTCTTGAGTGGTAGCTTTTATTGTAAGCAAATTCAAGAAGAGGTAGATGTTCATCCTAACCACCCTTAAACTCCAAAACATAAGCTCTAAGCATATTCTTAAGAGTTTGGATAATCCTCTCGTCTTGGCCATCCGTTTGAGGTTGAAAAGTTGTGCTAAGCTTAACCTTGGTACCCAGACCTCTTTAGAAAGACCTCCAAAAGTGAGAAGTGAACTGAGTACCATAATCTTAAATGATAGATAAGGCACCCCATTCAATCTAAATAACTCATGAATGTACAATTTGGCATAATCTTTGGCACCATAAGTAGTTTTGACCGATAGAAAATGAGCCGAATTTGTCATTCTTTCCATAACAACCCAAATAGAGTCAAAATGTTTCCTAGTCATAGGCAACCCAACCATAAAATTTGTGTTGATTTCATCTGATTTCCAAGTATGAATCTCTATATCTTGGGCTAGGACTCCCGGTCTTTGATATTCGGCTTTCACTTATTGGTAATTGTGACCTCCGGATATGAACTTTGCAATGTCTCTCTTCATACCCCCCTACCAATGCACTTTCCTCAAGTTTCTCGACATCTTTGTGGAACTAGGGTGCATTGAATAGGATGAATTATAAGCCTCTTTAAAGATCAATTCTTTCAAATTGCCCATATTTGGCACACACAATCTACCTTGGTACCTAAGGGTACCATCTCTACTTTTGGAGAAAATCT